>JAUCMU010000104.1:4045185-4060370 GCA_032275025.1 Enteromius treurensis
TTAGAAAATGCAAGTGCATTTATCCGCAGCCGCGATCAGACGCTTCAGGATAAACAAACACATCGCGCACGTGACGCACAAGTCTGTCAGCGCGCCGGTTTCGTGGATCTAATACCAACGCATTCCAAACGGTATATGAAGATCACGGACGACAGGTGATAAGGATTGAAACTCACATGTACAGTAGTTTAGAAAACTGCAGCGCGTTAACGCCGATAACGGCCCACCACTAAAATATATATATATATATATATATACATACATAAAAATTGGGTTTCAAAAATTGGGCTCTAATTTTTTTCTTTAGAAAAATAAATGTGTAGTAATGAAAGTCAAAATATGAAATGCCATGGGTGAATATTTACGGAGTAATTCACTATTTTGTAGTGGGGGTGTCAAAATGGCAATTTTCACCTGAGATTCAGAGCCAATTTACAGGGGGTAAAAATGGCTTTAGTGTGGTAGTATAATCTGCTGACTTTAGCAATCCTTGCTGTTTTATGTGAAATTCAAAAAATGGGGAAATAGGCCATTTCAAGTATTTTCTCCAGAGTTTGCAGACCTGTAACTCAAACAGTATTGAAAATATCTTAATAGCCTTTCAGAGGTTGTGTCTTCTTAAACTTTATGGGCCCAGGTCTTTAACGTATAGTCCTGTACTGACCTGTGCTGTTTTGAGGTATTGCAGGGTGAAGTACCACAGCTGAGACGCTGTGTCTAGCAGCAGGAACTGAAACCCTGCTGATGTGATACAAGGAGCCTCGCCAGCCTCGCTGAGAGGAAAAAAAAGAGATCAAGACCATTTTTTGTCTACCCTTAATGTCTGACCTACTTTAGTTGGTGCATCAGTGGAGTGATGGTGACCCCTACCTCTTCATGAGTCCGGCCTGTGTGAGGAGCTGGGCCAGATCCTGGCTGACGGCTGCGCTGGGAGAGCCCACCATGAAGTGAAGGATGACCTCCCAACGCTCCATGGCATAGCGGTCGAGGCTTTCCACATCCCTTGCATGCCGATCGGGACCCAGGTTACTGCCTTCATCAGCCCACGGTTTACCACTGACAAAGTGAACATTAGTCTAGTAAATCTGCTTCTACAATATTAAGCATGGTTCCTCATTTAAACGGTGTTCCTCACCCGCCTAGCAGTGCTATTCTGAGGTTGTCTTTAAACACTGGGTTGAGCACAAAGCCTTGGAGCCCACCTTGAAGGTGCTGACTGTGCCAGAGCCGTAGCCCAGTTAACACTGACACACACTGATCGTGGTCTCTAAGAAAAGCAAAAAAGAACAAAGAAAGTGATTCATGACAGTACCATTCAAACATTAGATGATTTAGTAAGAAGTCTCACCAAAGGCCTATTTACAGTAATATTGCAAAATATTAGGAACTGTGTTATGTTTTTATTTATTTTATAATTTATTACTGTGATGGCTTTGCTGAGTTTTACCAGCCATTACTCCAGTATTACATAATCCTTTTAATATGCCAATTTGGGTTACACTTTATTTTAAGGTGTTCTTGTTAATCACATCACATCTAAAATAAAAGTTGTTGTTTATATAATATGTGTGTGTACTGTGCATTTATTATGCATAAATACACACACATACAGTATATATTTTGAAAATATTTACATGTAAATACATTTTTATATTTATATTCTTATATATACACACTAATATATAAACATATTTACATATAATACATACATCCATGTGTTTGCTTCTATTTAAGCATAATAAGTATACACTATATTATTATAAATAAGAACTTTTAAGCGATTAATTGTTTAGCAGCACTAGTAATTATACATTAAAGTACTAAGTAATATTAAAAAACTTCATGTACTATATGGTTAGGGTTTCGTTTGAGGTTACTTGCATGTAATTATGCATAATTTATCATCGTTATTATAGTACATGCAACATGTGTAACAAGGACACTTAAGGACACACAATATGTATTATATTAAGGAACTATATATTGCACTTACTTTTGACTGTCTTTTTTAACCCACAGTGCGACTGCAGCTTGTGGAAGTGGATGGTCCAAGAACAGCATCCGCATCACATAGTTTTTTGCTAGTGATGGAAGTTCCCTGTTTGAAAATGAATGAGAGGGAGTCAATCAGCATTAACCCCTGATTAATCGCAGTTTTAGTATTGTAATAATATACAATATACAACACATATACTAATTTATGAATGTTATTAGATTAGATAAAAACAAAAACCAAGTGGCACCTTAAAAGCAAACTAGGCTAAATATATTAGCTGTAGCTTATCTATTTAACTTTAGCCCAATAGATACGGCGGGCCATACACTGACTATAGCACAACGTTCCCGTGTGTTTTCTGAGGGACTATGAAGCCTGTTCAAAGTATGTTAATCATATACTTTTATGTAAAAAAAAAAAAAAAAAAAAAGTATGTTGTGCATTCCTCTTCTACAGATTTAATAAATGCTACTTTTATGATCTAATCAGATGAATTCATACGTGTATATTTAAAGACTAAAGCCAGATGGACCTGTAGACTGCCAGGCATGTTGCTGGGTGATTGTAGAGCCTGTCGAGAATCTCTGGACTCAATTCTTTTAGATACTCATGCAAGTTCTTGCACTGTAGCTGGACTCGAAGCTTCATCTGTTTACAGAGGAGAATGAAGAGGGAAAGGATGACTTGCATTATGACTTATTACTGTAATGAAAATCCATGGTGAGTGATTAAAACAGCGCCATATTGTTCAAATATAATACATGTCCACTACCATATTAACTATGCATTTTTGACATTTTTGCACAAAGTAATCTGTAACTAAGACGTTAAAATACATTTAGTGACTATAATTCATATGAAAAAAAATACAATAATATCACAAGCCAACAGCAACGAATACAGTGAGACGATATTAAAAAATGTATCGCTGTATTATTGTTGCGTGCATTCAGTAATTACAGAAAATGTACAAAAATGATTAGTGGAAGTGTCTCTCGCTTTCAAATATATTTAATATACAGTTAGTAGGCTTACCTTGTATCACATGCGTCAGGGAGCGCAAGAGAGTACATTAAAGGAAGTTAATCATTTTATTCCTTGACGAGCATTCATGTATGCAGCCAGCACCGATAGTAAGAAGCCATGTTGAATGATCACGTGACCGCTGAAACGGCAAGTGTGATTGGCTAACGTGGGGAGGAGCTTTTCGGTAAACTCTACTTTGGAAACTTTTAATATAAAAATGTGCATTCATGTATGGTGTTTTTAAATACATGTTTTATTATGTATAATTAACGTTAACTATATACATTCTAAACCAGCCCTGCTGAAAAGGACTTCCATACAAAATCTTTCGTTATATTTTATTTTGAAAACATGTACAAAGCATTTGTTTTAATATCTCACATTTCCATTTAAATTCTGATAAGCAATAAATGTAAATGCCAACAGCAGCAGCAATTTTCTCACGAATCTTCCTTTTCTTGAAACCTGTATCAGAGAAAGAAATAAAAAATGTCTGCCATCAGTGCAAATTTAGATCAAATGATAGTTATGATCTCAAAATACATTGTCCAAACAGCATTCAGAACAACCCACTGGAATAAGTATAAATGGTCAAAATACGGGTGCGTTTAAGAGTGTAAGTCACCTGCAGTGTATGCATGTGAAGAAGACGGTCTGTCCTTCATCTGCAGATCTCATCTGTCTTGTGTGATAAACCATTCCTTCTTTATTACAGCGGGAACATTTCCTGTCAATCTAATGAAAAGTTTGAGGAACATGAGAAACGGGTGAAACGTCTGTTGGGTGATGTTCCAAACAGAACCAATAATATTTAAGAATAAAAAAAAAAAAAAAAAACACAAAAAAACCCCCCTGTATTTTGGAATAACTTACCACTGGCCCCTTCAATTCAGCATCCTCTTCGCTCTCAACAACGCTGGAGCTCTGATCCAGAGGATTAAACACCACCGAAGACTTAATAACTTGACTTGTGAATTCTAAGAAAGAATACAACAGCTAAATTACAATATAAACTTTATTACCGTTGCTGGGCGTAGTGTCATATACAAACTATTAACGAAAAAATAACGTCTCTTACCTCGAACAGGGATTTTGAAAGCGCACCGTGGGCAGGTAATAGTATTTTCCCTGCCAGGCACTGGAAGAATATTCCCACATTCCGGGCAAAAGTTGAGATCACCTCTAAAACATGACATTTCTGGAAATGAATACAGAGATTTACGCATTACAGTCAAGATGACTAATTAAATACACGTCTATCCACATAAACAGAACTTACTTATTAAAGCTCAAACACAACGGTCTTAAATGTGCAATATCTACGCTAGTTTCAA
This sequence comes from Enteromius treurensis, assembly GCA_032275025.1. NCBI lineage: Eukaryota > Metazoa > Chordata > Actinopteri > Cypriniformes > Cyprinidae > Enteromius > Enteromius treurensis. The sequence continues at coordinate 4,049,542 of JAUCMU010000104.1, forward strand.
GAACAAAAAAAAAGATTTCGTGTCTATAATCTGAAATGTCTCTTCTCAAGGCATTTCTTGCAGTTGCACATGTTGGGTCCTTCATCGAAACACTCGATTCGTCGCGGATTGATGACGCCGTCGCCAGCCTATCTAGCAGGTGCAGTGAATTTCAACTGCTTCATACAGTATTTCGAGGTAACTTCGATTATTTAGTGCTGTTAAAAATATAAACAAACACTGGGACTGATAACAGACTTTAATAGTCCGTCAGAAAACACACGGGATTGTTGTGCTATAGTCAGTGTATGGCCCGCCGTATCTCTTGGGCTAACGTTAAATGGATAAGCTAACGTTACAGCTAATATATTTAGTATAACTTAGTTTGCTATTTTAACGTGTCCCCCTAACTACCTTGATTAGGATTAGGATTGAACAACAGCTTTAAATTAATGTTAATTTTTATACAGTGTAAGTGTGATCTGTTATCAAGTGTGTCGCGCAATATTAATTCTAATGAAATTATGCACTGTTAGGAATAATTAAGTTTCAAATAATATGTATGTAAAAATTATAGTATTTTTAAAAATTATATATGATAACATTATATATATATATATATATGTATGTATATATGTGTGTGTGTGTGTGTGTGTGTGTGTGTGGTGCATGTTAGTAAAATGTTAATCGTGTTATCAAATTTAACAAAGTAAGTGTATATATTTCCCCTTTAATATTTTCAGATTCCAGATATTCAAATATTTGTTTCTCGAGCAAATATTGTGTATATTCTATCAATGGGGGCGTATTTATTCCACTTTCGGATGATGTGCAAACTGTAATTTAAAAAATTGACCTTTATGACTAGTTTTGTGGTCCAGGGTCATTTAAGAAAACAGATAAAAAATCATGTTCTTTCATTGTGTGTTTGGGTTGTTTTAACTAGGTTAAAAATATCCTTAAAACTGTTAAATAATACAATAAATAAATGCTAACATACTAAAAAGCATGATTTATCGGGTTTTTTTTTTTTTTTTGCAGCTAACTTATCTAAAACTCTTTACACACACACATTTAAAATATAGCAGATGGTAGTAGATATGAGATATTGCTGACTAGATTACATAATGATTAACAGGAAAGAAGGACTGTCAGTAACTATAATTCATGTAGTGTGATTACTTCTGTATTTATTTGCGGTCTTTTCCCAAATGCTCCACAGAATGACGGAGAACGACGTTGAGAACGAGCTGTTGGACTACGAGGAGGATGAGGTTGATGCAGGTGTCGGTGACACAGGCCTTGGACACAACGATGGCGTATTATCCATCAGGAAAGAAGGGGTCAAAGGGTCATATGTGTCCATCCACTCCTCAGGATTCAGGGATTTCCTTCTCAAACCAGAACTGCTGAGAGCTATAGTGGACTGCGGCTTTGAACATCCATCTGAAGGTGAGCAATTCAACATGTGCTCATATAAGAGTATTTGCTTTTAGAATATCAGTTTGACATATTATATTTAAACATATTTGTGTTTTGTTTTTTTCTCATCTAGTTCAGCATGAATGCATTCCTCAGGCGATCCTGGGTATGGATGTGTTATGTCAGGCCAAGTCTGGAATGGGGAAGACAGCTGTCTTTGTTTTGGCCACCCTTCAGCAGCTGGAGCCAGTGACCGGGCAGGTAATGGTCATCTTATTAAAGGCTTTGAAAGCAAAGAATTAAGACATAAATAAAATATGGTCTCTGAATGTGCTTTATGTGCCATCCTTCAGTTTTTGGGGTTGACCAGTGATTGTTTTAACCCAGGTATCAGTGTTGGTGATGTGTCACACTCGAGAACTGGCCTTCCAGATCAGCAAAGAGTACGAGCGCTTCTCCAAATACATGCCCAGTGTCAAGGTAAGAAGACAAATTTACAATTATAAGAAAGCTTCAGTTCCTATTGTTAACAGTTATGACCCAAAAGACCAGGTGTCAGAGATAGAATTGATTTACTGAAGAACATGGTTTGCAGTTTCATCCGCAGAAATCAGCTTCAATACTCTGTATGAGTTCGTTGGCCGCTTTTGCTTACATCCCACAGACATAAGGATATATACGCTAACGAAGGTCAATATTTGCGTAAATACATTAGTCCCTTTGTAATTGGTCCAAACCTAGACATATTAAAAACATTTGTTGCACAATTCAAGGTGAAGAAGATGATGATGATTTGGGCACCAGGATTTCCAAAACATGTCCAGCTAAAGTAGAACCAACTCTCGGCTGTAAAGAGAGAAACAGCGCACACACACAGCGAATTTCTATTTAAGGCTAACTAGCTCACTCCAAGCATCTTATCAGCATGGCTGGATACAATCTTAAGCAGAATTAAGTAAAATACAATTCAGGAAACGTCACAGTTGATTGTCCAGAGCATCATGATCTAAAGGAAGACATAATAAAGACAAAGAGCCAGGCTCCATTTGAAGACTGGAGTAATGATGCATAAATTCATCTTTGCATCAGGAATAAACTTTATCTAAATGTATTTAAAAAAATAATCTAAAATCTATTGTGTTGATAGTAAATTGATATTTGGCATTTTATGGTAGGGTCTTAATGGGAAGTTTGTAATATAGATTGCTTTAAAATTTCTCATAGATAGTGTAAAAAAACGCTAATTTTTCCCTGTCATAAACAGCTCTTTAGAAATCACTCTGTTCTGTGTACTTCCTCTTTAAATCTTCACGAGCTCCGCTGACCCCGCCCCTCTTTTCTGAGGCGCTCTCGGAGGATCTTTTTTTGCCGTATTAATAGTGAAACTTGCTAATTAGCACATTATTAGGAAAGGCGATTTGCAAAGATTCATTAAAAGACATTATACTCACTGCTTCTGTAGGTGAGGCTGGATCATGAATGATTTGCGCGAACATAAACGCATTTCAGTTGATCAAGGGCGCGTTTACCTTCAGAACCAAACATAACGTTAATCCTCCGCGTCTTTAGTCACTCAGATGTCGGGAGTAAATGACTACTGCTATGTTCATTAATACATTCAACAACAAAACACCTCAATCGCGTAGGAGTCTTGCTTGTCTCTGTGTCTCGGTCTGATGATGGCTCACTCAGGGCGGGGCTGAGGGAAGACACCAGTTCAGTCTGTGTGACATGCTGCTGTCAATCAACTATTGTGGGAGTGGCCTCTGTCAGTGTGACGTCACGCCGACATGCATTTAGAGAATGGCTTCATTTCAAAAGGTGCTAACAATTTTTATTAAATCAAAAGAAAATTACTGATAGATCTTTATCGTTGTAGGGTGGTTGTGTACTCACACTCCCAACACACATTTCAGTCCAGCTTGTAAAAGTGCATGTACCACAGTATTTTCATTTCATTTTAAGTGTAAAGTAAAAGTACTGTAAGTGCACGAAAGCAATAATATAACTACTCTTTAATTTGAACAGTATTCAGCCGTGTTTATTGTTTTATAAGATGTATAAGCTTGCCTGATTTTATTGCTCTATAATGTGATATGCTTGTACTGCATTTTTAAAGTAAAAAGCTGGTCTTTTGTTGAAGTATTGCAAATTCATACACCTAGCGCTCCCATTTAAATCATGAGATATGCGTCAAAATATCATGACAACATTTGTCCTCATTTCATCAGAACTGATTAATGATGGAAAAGTGTGGTTAACTTATTTCGATGAAACATCTATGATGAATTTTTTCTTAATAAATCAAAACAAACCCGTGCTTTGGGCATTGCCATTCGTACTATAGGGTACAGCAGAAGTTATTTTACATAACTACAAAAAGTTTTCGGTTTTCGAACGCAGGTGAAAAAGGCCTATAGCACTAATAAGTAAAATGAACTAAAATGTAAGTATTTAACTGTATATATTTATGCATGAGTAATATTATAAATACTATACATTACTGGTTACACTACTGGTTACTATAATTAACGTTATAACTACATGACAACTAATTCTCATTAATTTGCTACTATATGTCTCCTAACTCTCAGAATAGACTCTTAGGGTAGGTTTAGGGTTAGTAGAATAAGTTGAAATATACTTGCAAAGTCAGTGTGTTGTGGACCCATTAAAATAAAGTCTTAAAAGATATTAAGCACACAGCAATTTAAGACCAAATGCATACACATGCACACATTGTGAACTATTTAAAAACAGTTTTTTAAACTATATACAATATGCATATTGAAATGTTTTAAATCGTTTAAATGCTTAAACCGTCAAGACAGGTAAATTGGCCAAAAGCCACCCTCCCTAAGAATTGCACCTGTTGCTCTCACTATTATGAATCTATCTGAGAAGAATGAACATGTTTCCGTGTGTGTGTGTGTGTAAAAGAACTCACCATATGTCCAGGGCTGTGGAGTAATCAGTGGAGCCCATGAGAACATCTGGCGGGCGGTACCATAAAGTCACGACCTCAGCTGAGTATGTTTGGCACGGTATGGACTTAGATCGGGCTAGACCTGAATAAATAAAAGGCCCATCATGGCTTAGAATGCATGATGGAGCATATTAGTAAGCATGTTAGTGTTTGTGCAAGTGAAACTACCAAAATCGGCTAATTTGAGCTCCCCCAAATAACTGATGAGCAAATTCTGAGGTTTGAGGTCTCGATGCAGAATTCTTCTGCTGTGGATGTACGACAATCCTCGCAGCAACTGAAACATGAAGAGCTGGAGAAACAGACTGAGCGTGAGAAAGCCAGCTTATTATTTTTGACCTTGTGTATTTTTTACGCATTCATGTGTTTGTTTACCCTGATGTTGTACGAGTGAAGTCCGCCAGGATGCTGTATCATGTATTGAGCCAAATCTGTTTGCTGGGAGGGAAAAATATGTCAAATACGACTGACAAAATAAACAAAAACTAAATTGTGAAAGTGACTGCCAGCGTCTTAGACTCACCACATACTCAAAGACAAAGGTGAGAGACTCTCGCGTGTGGATGATGTCATGAAGCAAGACGATGTTGGCATGTTTAAGGCCCTTTAACAAAGAGGCTAGGAATAATCACAAATAAACAGGCATACGGTTTTAACAAGTGCAATGCAATCCCATATCAAGCCTTGCTCCGCAAGGCTCTTTTATTAAAATTAGATAAAAAACAGTAACATAGTAAAATATTACAACAATTTCAAATGTTCTGTTTTAATATATTTTAAAATGCAATTTATTTTTCAGCATTACTAGTTAGTCTTCGATGTCTCATCATTCTTCAGAAATCATTCCAAGGCTGATACGGTGCTCAATAAAACTTTACTTAATATTATCAAATCTGAATACAGTGGTTTTTCAGGGTTCAGAATAACAGAATTTATTTGAAATAGAACTCTTTTGCACAATTAAAAATGCCTTTGCTGTTTATTTTTTATAAATTAAACGTGTCCATGAGGAATAATAGTATTATTTTTTTAGAATAACAAAAAAATAGAACTTTTGAGTTGTAGTATGTAAAATATAAAAAACTATTATTAATGCACAACTCCACTATATATATATATATATTTTATATTTAAGAAAAAGTGACATTCTAGATAGTGTTGGGAAACCTTGAATACCCCACATTACAGCACTTTGTTTCTTGGCTGTGTGTGTGTGTGTGTGTGTTTTGCTGTTGCTATACCTTCTCTAATAGCTGTGAATGGAATTCCTTCCTCAGTTTTCATGTGAATCACCTTTAAAGCCACAAGATGACCATTTATCCTATTACAAACACAGAAAGACCTCAGCATAATCCACAAACAGGCCTCTAAAAATAGTTTACCTGACATCTGCTTTCTGGAGAATCATCACAAGCTCTTCCTTTTAAAGACATTATGCACATTTGGAGTTTTGAATATTGACTATAAGGTTATTCATATGCTAGCTTATTCCTGAAAAATGTTAATGGTAGAAAATTGACCTTTTTATAATGTGAAGAGAATGTGCCTTTGATCAAATAACACCTGCTTATGTTATGACTAGCAAAAAGCTCTTTGACGTGTCCCGCCCCAGCTTCCTGTTTCAATAGGAAGTAATGCAACACAAAAAAGAAATCTGCAATTTTATGGGTTTGGAAAGCCTATATGGTGGTGTTTAGTGGTTCAATTGATGATGCCATGTTTGGAAACTAAATTCTAAATTTGTGTATTCCAAAAACAAATATTAACCACATAAATAAGCAAAAATGTTACTTAATGTACAGCTTTCTAGACAGCTGCACAGAGATGTATGGGAGCCGATTCTTATTACAAAGCGTTGGTTGTTTTACAACAACATCAAACTGCCTCTCAGTGCAAGCCTCGGGTGGGTATACATATGTTGCAGGATGACCTTATAAAATTAATCCATGTAAAACAAGCTGCCATATAAGAACTCAAGGAATGCCTACAGGGAGGAAATGAAAAGAATCATTTGCTGTCTATTATACAGAAGAACAAAGCCACAGGGTGGTGTATCTGAATAATGTGCTTGCCAACCGAATAATGCCATAAAACATTCTTCTTGTCTCTGTTTAGAAATGTCTCCCTATTGGCATCATCTAAGTGAGTTCTATGAACTACACTCTTTTGAGTGTGTCTATGAGTATCGGCGTGTTACTACAAACCTGCTAATTCCTTTGTACACTGTGGCATATGTGCCTTCTCCAAGTTTTTCAAGATTCAGATAAGATGTTGCGTTCCCAAACTGCAGGCCAGTTTTCTGTGAATGAAATGCACATGCTGTTATTTCACCAGCCAATCAACTGCCATTGGAATTATATTATATTAAGTTTAAATATATTTGATAGATCAGGTTTAGGTTTTCATGGCTCATACAGTGTGATATCTTTAGAATAAAATGCTAAAAATAAAGAAAATAAAATAGTTTTATTCCAAGGTCCAAATTGAGCCAAAATATGCAATTCCGTGCAGATGCTATGGGCAAAAATTGTTATTATAAAGATCTCTATAATAGCATAAGACATATAAATTCATATAAATATCAATTGTCACTTTATATCTCCCAATAATATGTCTTGGTAAGACGATATTTAAATTCTCAATTTCCTGATCAAAGCTCTGAAATTTTTATTGCGGCGGGCAAAACATGCCGCAATGCAATATAGTGATGATTGAGAAATTTATGAGTAAACATCCCTCAAAATCTGTTGTATTATATTGAATACATTCATTTTAACATGATTTTCTAAAAAAAAAAAAATGACGTATGGAGACTCAAGTAAACCCAAGTTGCTTTAGTCTAGTAAAAGTTCATCTTAAAAACATATACCTGATATGCTAAAGAAGTACAAAGTATCAATTAGGCTTAACATTACTTTATGTAAAAAACAATGTGACAATTTTGACAGTTTATATAAATAATGCATTGCAAATTGTTACTGTTAAAAGTAACATTGCTCGATCCTGTGCATTGTTTGCTTATCTCTGTGTATCTACGCTTGAAGCCCTTGTTGTGTGTCTGAGTTCCTCACCCACTGGAACTCTTGCTGGAAGCTCTTTCCTCCCATAGGATCGCTGTTACTGCGACCTCTCTGAACTCTGAGCCGTCGCACCTGCAGCGTGTGAAACCAGTGCGGCTGTGGTTTCTCCACCCCGTCCAGCTCACCTAGCTGAAAGCAGACACCAAGACACCGGCATGGTTTGATCTATATCAGATACATTGTGCGATGTTATTACACCTTGTTTCGCTGATACAGCCATCCTGCTGTATCCATCACACCTATCTGTGTACAAGTGTAAAGCGTGTCCTCATTTTCATGCATATGTGGCTTCAGGGTTTTAATCTGTACCAGCTTTGAATCCTAAAGTGCTTTACATGCTGATTAAATGCTTTACATTTAAATAATACATTTAAATGATTATATGTATATGCATATGTATATATATATAGTGCTGTGAAATGATTAATCGTGAGGAACTGCATCATAAATAAAGTCTTTTGTTAACATAAGATGTTTATACAGTATGTACTGTGTATATTTATTATGTATATAGCATATAAACAGCATATGTTTTGAAATATATTTACATGCATATATTCTTATAAATTTATAAATATTATATTTAATATATTTTTAATATTTAAAATTACCTAAACATAGCATATTTTTCTTAAACATATACATGCATGCATCGCAATTAATCTTTGCCCAGCACTAACACACACACACACACACACACACATATATATACTGTATATACATACACAAACACACACTCACCACTGTTTAAAGAAATTAAATGCATTGAAATGCATTAAACTGATCAAAAGTGAGTAAAATTTGTATAATGTTACAGAAGATACAGAAAAATACTGTTTTGACTTTTTATTCATCAGTAAATCCTGATTAAAAAATCTTAAGGAGCAGAAATTATTTTTAAATTTAGTAACAATAAGAAATGTTTTTTGAACACCAAATCAGAATATTATAATAATTTCTCAAGGACAATGAAGACTGGGATATCCATTCAATCACTGGAATAAATACAAATTTACTAAAATAGAAATCATTTATTAAGAATTTGAATAATATTACACAATATTAATGTTTAATATTAAAGATTCTGTCTATGGCTAAATGGGTTTTCTTGTGCCCCGGTCGTTTTGTGCTCTTGTCTTGCTCCTTTGTTTTGCTTTTAATTTGTATTTGCTTTCTTTTATATTAGTATCTTTAGTTCTTCTATTTTTTCTTTCTTTCTTTAATTATTTCCCTGCCTGCTTCTTGTGTATCTCTGTTCCTGTGGAGTCTTGCCCTGTCTTGTCTTTGTACCTGAGGTCCTGTTCCCTGCCACTGGTTCTCCTTGCCTGGCACTTGGTCAATTTCAGCCTACATATATCTGGGTCTAGCTCAATTATGTCTTGTTCTCTCTATCTACCCAGTCAGGCTTCTCCTGTTGCTGTTATAGTCTGCCAGTTGCTGCCTGAGATTGTTCCAGTGGTCCTCCCTTGTCATGTTTGTTTCAGTGCTCCTAATGTTCTCACCTGTGCAATTTGCTATGCTCTTGTATCAATCTGTTTTGTTGATAAAGCCCCCTCTTTACTCAACCTGCGAGCGGGTCCTCCTTCCTAATCCCTGATAGTTTTACTACATTTCTGATCAAATAAATGCAGCTAAGCTGACAATAAGAGACCTTTTCTTGTTTGTTTGTTTTTTTTGCTATTTATTCAAATAATAATCAAATCAAACAATAAATGAATGTAAGACATCTTCAAACTGTGTAAAAAAAGGCAGGAGCTATAGTACTATTGATGTAAGGATAACAACAGCACAAATTTGTACAGCAAATGATGTCAGAATGTCCTGACACAAGTCTCTTTTAGCTCTAATATTCACCATTTCGGTCTCCTTGCCAAAATTCATTCGTTTGAGTGATTTCTTCACACACAGGAATAGCTGACACTCTTAGAATGGACTTGTACAGAATGTACTGTAACCAGATAATTATATCATCTGGAACTAAAGCTTCCCTTTAATCAAATACATTACACTTGACTCTCAAGAACACTAGAAATGCTAAAAAAGTTTACACCACCAGACCTATTTCTCAATAACATTATGAAGTAAGTGGTATTTTTTATGAGACGTTCTTCTGTAAAGTTACAAATGTCATTGTTATTGTAATCCAGTACTGTAAGACATCATCATATAGCGCTGTTTGATGTCAAACACTCTCTCTCACACACACGAACACACACGCATCTGACCTCAGCGACTGGGAGGGAGGACACGCTCCAAGTTTTTGATGGTTTTTCTTCCGTTGTCATTGCTTCTTTTATCTCTTCCACTCTCATCTCAAACATTTCCTCTTTTTCTTGCCTTCTGACTTCGTTTCTTTTATCTCCACAACACCAACAACATCTCCTCAAGCTCAAAGACGCCCAGCCCCGCATTCTCCACAGGAAATCCTCCATCTCCAAATCTTCCCCTCTCTCACTATCCCTGATTAAGCCGTATAACTCATATGACTTGCATGGGAAAGTGTGTGTGTGTGTGTGTGTGTGTCTGCAGGCCTGGTCTTATGACTCCATCTCCTATCCATGAGAGCTAAACACAAACAGCCATGTTATATTTGCTAAGGGGAACAAATGCTTCCATTCAACTGCAGGAGAGAAAAGCATGATGGGACGGACAGTGAGAAATGGTGATTGGGAGAGAGAAATAAGAGAACAAGAGAGGGTAAAAGAATGTAGAGAATTGGTAATACTGTGCAGTTGCATCTATATGGCAGGTTTCAGACTTAATAAAGACGTTTCTCATCAGACTGAGGTGAATTGGTGAATTACTCTGTACACACAATATAGCTCGTTTCTGACTAAGATGGGCTGTTCTTGACTGGCAAAAATCTTTGGATAAATCTGTAGGTAAAATCTTATTTTGCACCCATATTCTTGTAAAGTTATATTACATAAACTACTTCAAATGTTTTGGATCAGTAAGTAAGAGAGCATTAGTGTTATGTTCAACAAAGCTGCATTTGTTCAAAAAATACAGTAAAAAAAAACCAAACATATTATTATACATATTATTTAGGAAAACTGTAGCTACCTAAATCAATTATTTAAAAAGTATTTTTGGCTAAAACCAGGTAATTTAACATAGAAATAGGATGCTTTTAGATTTATGATGGTTATAGCTAGCCTGGCTTCCGCGACTATTAAGCTCATAGGAGCTTAGCTACCTTAGCTACCTTCCTACTCCCCCTCTGGGAGGCGGGCTTAACCTGCGTCCATCAGATGCCTCTGTATACTACTGGATGAATGTACAACCAATCAGACCACTCATTCCGATGACGTATGCGTAGCGACGAAACCTGAAGCCACCGTAATCAATTGTAGCTAGCT
>JAUCMU010000104.1:4065543-4086368 GCA_032275025.1 Enteromius treurensis
CAGATAAATCAGTTCAGGTAAACGAGTCAAGTTAAAGACCACAATAAATGTCTGTCGGCTTGAGACCATCCATAAGCTGCTAGTATATTCAGAAATGTCTGGGGAAACAAACCAAAAATTATATATATATATATATATATATATACTGGACCCCAAATATTAATGAAAATAATTACACAGCAAGACATGCAAATAAACTTGCAGAAAAGTTTAAACTTTGAGTTAGATGATGCCAAAAATGATCTAAATGTCAAAAATGTAATAAATCAGCATGCACAATTAAATATCCAATAAAATCCTTTTTTTTGCTTTCAGTTCTAAGAAAATGCAGCCTTGTTGACTGCTTACAAGACAGTAATGAGCTACTTTTGTAGATGGCGAGGAAATGTGCTTAAACACATGTCCAGAAATAGCCAGTGACAGATTTACCAGTGCGATATACTTAAAGTCAATGACTTTCAGTAGTGCCTGTTTTTTTCACACATAACACACAGTTTTCTTCGCTCCCAGGCCTCCTGCCTCTCAGGAGATGGACACAGATGCTGTTGCAAGCTGTTTTCCTCTCACCTACAGGAAGCTGCCCTTCCCTCCTCCATCACAACAAAATCTCACTTCTGCCATGCAGCAAACCAGGGATAAAATCTTTGCAGTGTTTTGCATCCACAGGATCAAGCAGAATCCTCATTGTTCTGCTACAAGGATATACGGGCTATTTGTCTTCCAGTGCACATTGACAATGACATGTGCTTAGACAACAATCTGTTGGCTTCCTCTGCTGTGGTTTAGTTACATACCCTGATAAAAAAAAAGACCTTTTACCTAAAAAAATTTTTTTTTGATTTGTGCTCCTGGCATTTTAATATTACTGTTTAAGTTATTTCTTTAGTATTTAGTTATTAACTTATTTCAGTTAGTTACTACTTAGTTAGTTTGTTCTCTAATATTTACATTGCATTTTATTTTGGCTTTATTTCAATTACCAAAAATGCTTTTAATAGTTCAATAGTTTGAGATTTAGGATAATAACTATTTTTCAACCTGACTTTTGTCAACTAGCCAGCCATTGAGGCCAGATAAACTAGCTTAAACCAGCTCAGACCACATTAAACTGTTTTTCCCCCCGGGAGGGTATGTTCTCTTTTGAAAATGAAATAGACAAAAAAAGACAATCAAACCAACAAATATAAGATTGGTAGGTTTATAAGGTTTATAGGTTAGTGCCTTGTCACATTAAATTTACTATAAGCAACAGTGTATGTTCAATGACATACAGCTGATCCAAGAAACGCAAATTAGTGCAAATACAAAGAATAGTATGTGAAATTAACTAATTATGCTATTTTAGGCACAAACGAGAATGCAAATGTAGCCATTATACGCAGTTCAAAGTGCATGCATGAATCAAGTTATTTACAGTTTGAGAGATGCTGAGAATGAAGAAGAGGGTTTGTGTTTTACCTCTTTAATTATGCACTGTTTCTACTTCCCACGTGATGAGACATTAGGACATGTTATGAAGGACAGATTTTGATACTGATTGTACATTCTTAAATAAAGCTGGAATGCACTTACCGAGACGCTGGAAAGCCTCAGAAGCTGCATGCCGGAGGTTCTGCATGCTGTTTGCTTCTTCTGATGGGTCTTGATGGATCTAGTGTTGTTATGACAGGAGGCTCTCACTGTGACCTGGACATTTTGAATGTGGTACTGGACATCATCGCTTCCCCTTTATCCAGCATGTCATTCTCCTGCTCCCAGCACCTACGCTGACACAAGTTCCCTTCTCTGTCCTCCTACGATTACTCTGAGCTCTTCTCCTGTCTCGCTGTACCACTCTCTCTCTTTCTGTTGCTCTCCTGCCTCCTGCAGCTGCCACTGCCGCTTGTGTGGTCACAGGCCAATCAGAATTCTTCTGCAAACCGCCATCCAATTGGCTGAAAAATAAAGAGAGGCATGGGATTGCTGGTTTGTTTTGAAAGCCTGGTGCATCTAAAACACCCAGAGGGTATAAGTGTGTGTGTGTCTCAGTATGTGAGGAAGAGAGCTGAGAAGAAGCAGCAGAGATAAAAATATTTTTAAAGCAAATGGTAGCTTAAAATTTGACTCCTCTTAAAAAAAGGAATTAGAAAAAAAAAAAAAATCGGTTTCTTTTTGATGGAGGACTTTATTTTAAGGTGTCCTTGTTACACATATTACAAGTACTCACCATTATAATAACAGTACTAGTCGATTAATATTACTCAGTAGGCCTACATAAACCGTTTAATTACACTGTAACAAAAACCCCTCAAAATAAAGTGTAAGCCAAAACAAATATACAAATAAACTATATATGTCTCAAAATGTAGATATAGCCCAGTCGCCCAGTGATGTATTTAAAATTGAATTCGAACAGCGACAGGATGAATCCTTGGATAAATCCATGTTTTTATTGTAGTAAAAGTGTAGTAAGCATGTTTTTTTTTTTTTTTTGGCATTTGTATAACCACAATTGCTACAAACACCATGGTTAATTTGTGGTTACAATGTTTTTTGTCGTCTGGTTTTATTTGTAGTAAAACCATGGTTATTTTTTTCTAAGGGAAATGCTGAATTTTAATACTTTTTACTGCATTCGCTCGGAAAATAGTCTACATTACATTAAAATAGTAACGTTACAAAGGCAACACTTGCTCTATCGACACAACACCTGCAAGGGCAGCATTTACCATCATTAATCTTTAATTCAAGTTACAGTTTATATGGACTAGTAAGCTAAAAAATTTACCAGCTCAACATTCAGCATCAACCGAACAACGCTCTCCTTTTCTACCTGCTGCCCGAGTAGATAAAGCGAAAGCGTAAATACTCTTTCGTGTTTGTCCCTCCTGATTCTCCGTCCGTTGAAGCGCTCACAACAGCACCATAACAACACACCCGATTATCATCATAATCATCATGAGCTTCGCTCTGCTGTGTGTCTGCTCTCCTCACCGGCTTATTTTACATTTCTGATCAGGTGTTTTAAAAGCTTACAAGATATATTAGGCCAAGAGTCATCCGCTTTATGTCTATCTGAGATCTTTGATCTGACATCTCGAGGTAAGAATGAACGAAGCACCATATTTCTTAGCGTGCCCGATATTAAAGGCAGCGAATAGAATGAAAATGAAAATATTTAAATATTTATTAATATATCTTCTAGCCAATGTATTTCGGCTTTACAGTATTATTTATTCATTCATCGGTGATTTAACATAATTCCCACCTGTCGCCGTGGATGTAAATCTACATTTGTTGTGCTTTAATGTCATCAGACGTGTGGTTTCATATTCGACATATTCACAATATTGTATCTGGTACGCGAGGCATAATGGGTTGTCCTTTCGTTTAAATGCATGTCATTTATTTGTGACCAACTAAACCTGCTTGACATCTCAGGAAAGATTAATAATCATTTTGGAAATGTATTAGACAGTATTCCAGATCTGTTGTTTTTCAGTTCAGCTGATGATTTCATCACAGCTCTGCATCACCTTTGGCCCTGATCAGTGTGTGTACATGTGTGTTGACACTGTCTTTGTCAGGACACTGCTTGACACAAATTCTGGGCTCAAAAACATTTCATTTACTTATTTTTCATCTAAAGAAGAAGAAACATAGCCTAGGTACAGAATGCACAGAGATACCTCACTCACTTTGATTCTATGAAGTATTTTCTCGGAAAAATTAGATTTAACATGTCATTGTCGAACCCCATGTTGTCATTTAGATACTGAAATCATTCATCGCCTGTTCCCTCACAGGACGATCATCCAAAGTGACAAACGCAGCAGCTGTGATATGGGGAACGTTTAGAGATGGAGAAGCAGATAAGGTGAGCGTGTTCAAAGACAGACTGCCAGCAATGTTGAACAATGGATCGTTTTTTACACTTCTTTAGTTTTTTTTTGTCGTATGACTTTTCTAAGAGTGTATTCATCGCTGTGTTTTTAGTGAGGAGGACGGTTCTGGAGAGAGAGGGCTTCTCCACACCTGGAGGGGATATTCTTACAGCACCACGCCAGAGAGGGTGCTGCTCTCCCGGCCAGTGCTCCAAGCTGCCCTGGGAGCTAGACACGGCGTTCTGCTAGTAGAAGGTAATACATTTATTATTCGCACACGCAAATTTAGCTGGCCAATCCCGTGGAAGCAAAATAAATAGTATTTGATGAACCCTTTGTTAAGAGGTTAAGCTTATTTGTAAACTTTCATCAAAATTTAATAACATGATTTGCCTTTAAAATGACATCATCAGCTCTGACAAATCTTAGAAAAGCAACACTTAAGAGGATAGGTCACCCACAATAAATAAATACTCATTGATTACTCCCTCTCATGTCATTCCACAACCTCTTTAACTTTAAATGACACTGCATGTCCATGCAGTGAAATGTATCGGTTTCCAGTGTTGTTTTAGACTTCATTGACTTTGTATGGGTTTTACAGAACAAAGTCTTATATGAATGAGTCTTACATGGATGTGTCTTCAAGGGTGACCTGTCACTGTCTCCTCAACACGATAAAACGTTTCTTGATTTGTGTTCTTGGATATTCATTTGTTTCACAAGAAAACTGCTGAAAATTTTTATTGTTCATGGATTGTCAGAGTTTTTGACTCTTAAGTTTGCCTCCTTGTAGGCCCAAGGCCATTCACACCATGGTAACTATAATATAACTAAAGTTTTAATAATTGTTTTAATTCTATGAGATATGGAAGTCAACAACAACTATAATGCCAACTACACAGAGGAACAATATTGTTTCAATAGGGTCTCAGAATTATTATTTTTAGTTGATGAATGATAAAAAAATATTGACAGCCAATCAGAATCCACCAGACTTTAAAAAGCATCGAAATTAGATATCATAAGAAATAAGATTTTGTGTGCAGGAATGTTGTTGCAAGAAGAAACTGTCTTAAAAAGTTTTTTGTCTTATTTCTCTGTGCACAAAAAGTATTGTTTTGTAGCTTCATAAATTAACGGTTGGACCACTGTTGTCATGTGAACTATTTTAGCGATGTCCTTACCCTAATTTTTTGGGCCTTGAATGTGGTAGTTGTGTGTTGCTGTCTGTGCAGGGTTAGAAAGCATTTGGAAATATGATTTTAATAGACATCTTGATTGTGCGTTAAGTTATATAATTCTTAAATAATGAATGGCCCTCATGGAATTTTACTATGGTCCCCTTAGCTGGCATCGGCCCCTGGTTGAAATCCATTGCTATAAACAGGAGCTTGTGAAAAGACTATTGACTATGGCATCTCATGCATGTTTTATTATTATTATTGCAATCCAGAAATGTCATAATTTATATACTGTATTTAGGAGGACAGGTCTTCAGTTTTGGCGAGCTACCTTGGAAACAGAACCAACCATCATCAGTAGTAACCGAGCCCATTTTGGAGGCTGTCCTTAACGAACAACGTGTTGTTTTTGTGGCTGCTGGCTCCGCCCACAGTGGAGTCGTGACAGAGGATGGAGGAGTGCACATGTGGGGAGAAAATGCTCATGGCCAATGTGGCCTATCAGGACTCTCTGTTATCCCTAACCCCACCCCTGTGGGTGTGCTCGACTCAGAAGCCACACCCCCTCAGACGGTGAAGATCCTGGAGGTGGCTTGTGGGGATCAGCACACTCTGGCTCTTTCAGCCAGCCATGAAGTCTGGGCTTGGGGAAGCGGGTGCCAGCTGGGTCTGAACACTTCAACATTTCCTGTCTGGAAGCCCCAGAAGGTTGAGCACCTTGCTGGAAGGCACGTGTTGCAGGTGGCCTGTGGTGCTGCTCACAGCCTGGTTCTGGTGCGCTGTCTTCCCCCTCCACAAGAGCCTCGGAAACAAGACAAGTGCGGTCAGTGCAATCAGCTGTTGTACATTATGACAGACAAAGAGGACCACGTTATTATCTCTGATGGCCATCACTGTCCACTTGGTGTTGAGCTGGACAGCGGTGAGCACAAGTCTGCATTAGAGGGCAGCCCAGATCAGAGCTCAAGGGTTAAGCAAGGCAAGAGCTCTCCCACAGAACCTGGCCCATCCACGCTAGCTCAGATCCCAAAATTACCCACCTCCAGCACCAACCCTGAAACTGAAAGCACACCTGCCTCTGAACCTCAAAATCATGTTCCCGCATCGAGCCAAGAACCTGTAGAACCAGCCATAGAAGACTCGGCAGAGCCTGAAGTTCCAGCTGCAAATGGAGAGGTTTGTGTCGAAGCCTCAGAGACTTGCACCCTTGAGCCGGACAGCTGTAGAGCCACAGGGGGGAAGTCCCCATATCCCGATGAGCAGGCAGTGAAGGCCTACCTTAAGAGACTTTCTGATCATGCCCTGGCAGAGCACACCACCAAGACTCCCAGCACACTTCATTCTGCTCAGGTTAGTCTAGCAAGCATCAAGCTAATATATATATAAAAGCAAGATTCATTAGATTTATATAAATAAATTGACGCTTTTCTATATATTTAATTGAACCCTTTTCAGTTTATAAAATAGCTTTATGTAATAGGATTAAAATTCTGTATGAGACCTATGGGATGATAATTGATTTCATGATATTGCCAATAACTGATAAATGACCGTATTAAAATTCAGTACTTAAATGATGAGTCTAAACAATTTAAAAATAAATTACAAAAAGCTAAGATCTACAAGTGCAAAATAAGTAAGTGAATTGGGGCGTAACAGCATAATAATGCAGTAAATGCAAAAATGTATATTCATTTTAAGATTTGCTGAAGATTACTTTTTATTATATTATTAGTGTTTGTAAAGATGTAATGTAAATGTAAAAATGATAGTAAACACTAAATATGCACATGTATTTATCTATATCTACAATACTAGTCAGAGATTTAGGGAAGGTTTTAGGGAAGTCTTTATACATCATATCAGGATTCCTTGAAAAAGAGAAAGGTTTGGTAACATTTTAAAAACATTGACTGTCATTTTAAATCAATTCAATGCATTTTTGACCAAAAAAAAAAAATCCATAATAAATTAAAATCTTACTGACCCCAAACACTTTTTGTTTATTTAGTAGAATAACTATCCTGCCATCACTGTCCAACTGTTTTAAGCCGTCATAAATCAAAACTGTTTAATTGCTTCAAAATGCACAATTCTAGTTCTCATATCTTTTGTATCTTAGCTCTCCAGTGACCATGCTGATTGTTTCACCCTTGACCCCTTGATCCCGGTCGCCCAGTCTGTGACTCCAATGGGCTCCGCGTTAAACAACTTGGTGGTGTCCTGTGCCTCTGCAGTGGGGGAACGTGTGGCGTCTACATATGAAGCTCTCTCTCTGAGAAAAGTGATTGGTTACTGGGTAAGTGCTTTATGCAAACCAATGCATTTTCTATACGCTACTGTCATTTTCACATTTTAATTGGTACATTTCTTGTGAAGAAGCGAAAAATAACGATCTAGTTTTAATGTGTTTGATCATTTGAAATTATTTGTGCTCCAGGTTCCAGGAGAGGGCCGTGAGCGAGTAGAGGAGAGACTCCGTCAGGAGGAGCCCATGCAGGGAAAGAAAAGCTCCAGCCTGGGGGACATCCGAGAGGAGGAGGCGGAGCTCTGCCGTCGCCTGTCCCTGCCTGGCCTGCTCTCTCAGGGTACACACGCTCTCCTTCTCTTACACCCAGTGTACCGTCTCCGTAAGTCCGCATGGATATGTGTGTCTTGCGGTTGAGTTTTCATTAGCATAGACTAGTTGATGAGCATCTTGCGAAGTTTTGCTTCTCTCATCCATCGGCTTATGGCACGTTTGGTGTTTCTGCTGCAAAGGCTATAAATAACTAACAACTCCATTCCTTTTTGTGACAAATTTCATAAATATTTCAAGAAAATGGTCTGCTTTTTTAATCAGCTGAGCGGAGAGAGTCGGTACTGCCGTTGAGACGAATAAGAACCAGAGGAATGATTGCAGTGAATGTATTCTTTTATTAGCTGAATATGTGCAGTTTAATCATAATCCTGAGCAGTGTGTTAAGACTTAGTGCATTCAGTTCAAAATAAAAACCCTGCAAATCGCTGCCTGGACGATTTTTGCTTACTGTAATGTCTTTGTTAATGGCATTGGTTTTATTGCCATGGCTCTTCAAATTACTGCCGATGGCACTTGTGGACAGGTTTCCCATATATTGCTGTTGCCATGGTTACAGACATTGCAGAGTTTGAGGTGAAGGAGTCGGCATCCAGCGCAACAACCAAAGGTATATTTGTGTTGTTGCAGATATAAAAAGTTTTAGATTTAGAGGTAGATGTTATGGGAGAATCTCAAAAACTGTAATGCTCCTGGATGTGTTACTGTATATCACTTTACACTTCCGTTCAAAAGTCTTTGGTTAGGAAGAACAGACTCTTTTACGGTGTCTTTGTTACATGTTACCTGTACTTTTCATGGTAATAACAGTAATTTATGCTTAGTTACATGGTGCTAATGTTAAAATAAACCCTAATCGTAAGTAAGTACATGTTGTTAATTAATATCACTCGGTACCTCATTGTATAATTACATTGGAACAAGGACGTCTTTTATTATTGCTATTTTTATGTTTATTGTGCACCAAATCAGCATATTAGAATACTTTCTCAAGGATCATGGTATAGCATCACAGTTATAAATGACATTTTAAAATATATTATTATACAAAAGTTCTAAATAATATTTTTCAATAAGACTATTAGTGGGAATGAGAGGCTTTCCCAAACATTATAAAATCGTACTAACCCAAATTTTGAATAGTAGTGTAAATGTGTCGAGACATTTTTTTAAACAATTTATTAAAAAGTAACTTTAAATTTCCTTTTTTTAAATTATATTTTTCACATGACATCGTTAAATTTGGGTGAAAATGTGCATAAATGTCAAGAGATGATATCAAATGAAAAATCTTACATTATTTTATTTAACTTTAGTGAGAAGTAGTCCAAACATGTTGTAGATACATAAATATATTTCCCTCTTTTAATCAAAACGAGTTCAAGTCTCTAGTGTTTCCGAAACTTTCTGCTCTAGTGATTTGCATGCGTTTAAAGCGATTTACATTTAGTTTGCTGAATTAGAGATTGTGATGTGAGGACTTTTTAAGGTCTCTCAGCTCATGAGGCTCCAGGAGACCTCAGCCTGGTGTGTTTGTCGAAATGGATAAATCAGCTGAGGCTCGATGCACAGGCTAGGGAAGACAATGGTGGCCAGCTACCTGCAACACACACGCACCTTTTCTCATCTCCTCACCCCCACCTATGTGACAGATGGACCCCAGTGGGGCTGGAACATTACTCAGCACAGCAACAGACTGTGTGTGTTTATTTGTGTGTGCACCTGGCCATACCGTGTAGATGTGTGTGTGTTTTGCAGAGAGTTAAATTGGAGTTGGCCAAGTCTGTGTGTCCGTGTCTGCGCTGTTAAATGATTCATGTGAATTTTCCCTATGCTGTTTGTTTGTGTTTATATGCCAGAACTGAACTAATGCATATTCAATGCGGGACAAACTGCCTCGAGTTTCTTGTGATCTGTCATTTTGTGTCTTAGTTTGGATGTGGACTGTGTTCAGCCTCTAGTTATTGATGTTCCAAATGTCTTTGAATGTGTTTTTTATTGTCTTGTTCCTGTTCTCTCAGTGTCTCCGCGTCTTTTGCGGCGAACGAGCCGCCCCCGTGCACGGGCCATCCCGCTCGCTCCAGGAGGCATTCCTGAGGTCGATGCCCACCTGCCTTCTTTGCAGACAGAAGTGTGGAGCTGGGGACGTGGCCAGGAAGGACAACTTGGACATGGAGACCTCCTTTCCAGGTCAGAATCCTCCCCTTAACAAAGCGGCCCAGTCCTGCTCCTGCAGACTCTTTCCTAACCGCTTATGAGTTACTTAAGATTCCAGGGCTTTAAATTATTATGTGTTCTGCTAAAATGAGGACAGACTCATTAGGTGCATTACAGAGGAACATAGCGTGGTGATTTCTTTCTCTTTCTTTACAGACCGCAGCCTGTCTGCGTAAAGAGCCTCAATGGTAAAGAGGTGTTGAGAGTAGCTGCAGGTGCTCATCACTCTCTCGTCCTGACCACCCAATCACAGGTGATACACTTCACCTGTATATCCATGGCTTTTCTCTTGAGCAGTGAGTCTGTATTAGTGTAATCCTCCTGTAATGTGTGTGTGTGTGTGTGGCAGGTGTTCTCCTGGGGCTGCAACACTTCTGGACAGCTGGGACACATGGAAACCCCCACCACCCTTCCTCACTTAACCAAGGTGTGGTATATGCATACAGTATAAGTGCATAAAACAGAAAAATATCACTAAAGGGAGAATAAAATACCCTGCCTGTTGAAATGGTTTAAAAGGGTTGGAAATTTTTAAATGCTCTGGAAAAGAAAGAAAGAAAAAAATATATTTGTGAATCAATTATTTTTAATAATAATAATAATAATAAATTAAAATAAATACATTTCAGCAAATAAATGCAGCCTAGGTGAACATTAATACCAAACCCCTTTGAGCAATAAATAAATAGGTTTTATTTTTATAACAAATTATTGGCTAAATTTGTCTGTAGATTTGTAATATTTCTATAACATTCTATATAACACTGTAACAACATATTTTACTTATATAATTAAGTTTTTCAGTTGTTTTTAACTAAAGCCCATTTTAATTATATAACATATTAACACTTTTACATTTTGCATAGTTGAATTTTTAGAAATTAAAAAAAAAAAAAAATCATCGTTTTTTTTCCCCTTTGAAATTGCATTCCCCGTCCCCCAGGTTTTAATTATCTACACAAAATGGTATTTCTAAGGCTCCATTCCAGTGCACTGATTCACTAAATTTGTTCATTTTCGGAAAGCATTTATGAAATCCAAGAGCTTTCTGGTCCTGCATAGACAGCAATGGTGCTGCTGGAGGTACAGAAACATAACAATTGTTAAAATAGTCCACGTGACATTCAACCGAAACGTTATGAAGCTACGAGAATACTTTTTGTGTGCAAAGAAAAATCCCAATGTTAATCAACAATTTTTTTTCTCCACGTCACCATAGAACCATTATGGAGAGTATACCTGCTGTTTATGGGGGGTCTTGGGATTCATCAGAAATATCTTTTGCATATTATATTTTGTAGGTGAACTAATGTCTTGTGGGTTTGAAATGACATAAGGGTAAGTAATTAATGACAGAACTGCCATTTTCGTGTGAACTATCCCTTTAAGGCACTTGCCCAATTTTGTGTTGGCAACATACTGATTCATGACTGTTTGCTTTGTTTGTCCTCTTTTGTCTTTGTGCAGCTGTCAGATGGGATTCGTGTTTGGGATATTGGGGCGGGGCAACAACACACTCTCTTATTGGCTGATGGAGATTGTATCCAGCCAATCCTGTACTACAGTGGCCAGCAAGTGAAAGAAGTGATGGAGCAACCTGAGGAAGAGGAGCCGACAGGAGAGTACACACAGCAACCGGTGCTGCTGCCCTTTTGTATGAATGTAAGCAAACCCATCATTATCATCATTATTATTATTTCAAATTTCTGTTGTGTAATAAACATTACTCAGTCATTACTAGATAATGTTGTATAGAACTGTGCTTTGAATTCTGCTATTATTTATATAACTGAAATGACACATTTCATTGTGTGTGTTTGTGTTTGTTGTAGTTGGGCTATGTAAGCAGTGTGTGTGCTGGAGGATGGACTTGTGCCGCGCTGACGGATCGTAATGTGATGGGTTTTATTGCCAGTCTGCATGAGCTGGCAGCCGCAGAGAGGAAATATTACTGTAAACTCAGCAATATCAATAGTCTTCTGCTCCAGCCACTGCTCAAACTGGGTATGACTGTGTGTGATGATAACTCCTGATTTAGACTGTCATTAGCATATTTCCATTACAGCCCAGAACGAGCTGTACAAGTATGGTGTTATTCAGTGGCAAGACCAGTGGAATGGCTGAATCATTTTAGATTTCCTAATTTGTGCAAAAGGATTATTGTTAACTGAATCTAAAACTAAAACCGTAAAATAAACTTTTTATCATTTAAATAAAATAAACATCCAAATAAAATATAAAGAACTTATTTTTTACGAAATAAAATAAAATTACTAAATTAAATAAAATTATTAAATACTATAAAGAAAAAATACAAATAATAGTACAAACAAGTAAAGTTTTTCCTGTTATACAGAAATAAGGCTCAAAACAAGAAATTATTGTGTGTCCGATTAATTATTTGGGAATGTTATTGCTCACATTATTATTATTATCAACTCTTAGATTCTCTAAGCTCCGCCCTCGGTCAGTCCACTGCTGGGCTTCTGCAGAATCTGATTGAACGATTGGGCCGGCTGTCTCAGCTCACGGGTCAAAACTCGGCCTCTCTAACCTCCTTCCTGCGGCGTTCGCGTGACGTCCGTGGTCTTGTTATTCTTGATGATGCACATCTGTTCCTGGACACATATTCAGAGTAAGCATTCAGCACACACACGCGATTAAAGAAACTGAAGGCATGAAGTGGTTACTTTGGTGATGACCTCAGCAGATGGAGATGTTGGTTGTTTTACTCCATGCTGATTCAAGCAAACATGTCTTGCAAAACAGAATTTAAATTCTCTGCAAAAATGCAAAAATGAGTCATTTAGAAACTGTCCTGGTTGTGATGTCAATTAATAATCAGCCATGTTTGAATACAGATGTGTTCAGCCATAGAGCTAGTTAAGACCAACTAGATGAACACAGTTAAATCAGATTATTGTGACTTGCTGTGGTCCTGGATTATAAGATGTAAAATTAGTACAATTTTATTATAAAAGTTTATTATAAAAGGGAATTTATTGCCATCTTTCTTAAGTCAGGTCATTTTCCTAGTTACAATTATAATAATAATGTCCCTATTCTCCTAATTGTGTCGTACAGGTACTGTTCTGCAGTTGGTGATCTCTTAGTCATGGGAGGACTTCAAGCACTTGTCAAACCTTGTCAGTAAGTATTAGCTTAGATCTTTGCTGTCCTGTCCTAGGATTTCACACTTGCTACAAAACTTTAGAGTAACAACACATTCTCAAAGTATTGCAAGGGAATTATTCGATATTCAGTGTTCATATTTACATCATTACGGATGAACTTATATTATTATATATGTTAAGAATCTCACTCTGACTCTGTTTGAAGCGATGTGTTCGGCAAAGGGGCAGAGGTTGTTCAGAAGTTGTCTGAATGTCCTGAAGAAGGTTTGCCGTTAGCGGATGTTCTGGCGCATCTCTTTTACCTGCCCATAAAACACCTGCATGAATATGGACGACTGATGCTCAAACTGGCTACCTGCTACGAGGTGGTGAGTACTTGCTAGAAGCACTTCATGATTTTTCATAACACAGAAAGTCACATTTTATTTTAATAAAGGTCCAATTCTCAAAACCATTAACTTTTCCTCGTTAAACTCTTAATTTGCTTCTTATTAAAAGTTAGTAAGGTAGAAATTGAGTTTACATATTCGATAGGTTTAGGAATGTAGAATATGTCACGTGTTAATAATTCTTGTTAATAGTGAGAATTGGTCACTATACTAAAATGTAACTAAAGTGTTTTTTGTAAGTTTTTCATTTATTATTATTTTTCATTTATTTATGTATTTTTAAATTTTTATTTTTCAGGTTTTTCACACATATAAAAGTTGTTTGTATATTTAAAAATGTTTAACCAGATAAAATTAAAAATATATTTTAATGTATTTATTTCATATTATATAAACAATTAATCGCATCTAAAATTGATATAATTATATTTATATATATATATATATATATATGTGTGTGTGTGTAGTGTATAGTTATTTTATGTATATATAAATAAACACACATACAGCATATATTTACAAAATATTTACCTGTATTTACATTACAATTTATATCATATGGAAATATATTTAATACTTAAACATAACATATTTTTCTTAAATATATACATTCATGTGTGTGTATTTATATGTACTAATAAATATATACAGTACAAACACACACACACATTATGAAAACCAACTTTTATTTTGGATGTGATTATATATATATATTTCAGGTTTTTTTATATTTCGGTTTTTAAAAAAAAAAATTGTATTCATACGTTGCTTGCTTATTTGTTTAACTTAATTTATTAAGTTTCCATAGTTATTCATTGCTTATTGTGGGTTATTCTCTTATTGTATATATGCACATTTAATAAAAACTGTATTCTATAATAACAGGATTGGCTGTATTGTCCACCAATTTTACCATCACTACATAAATCTCTGCTGTATATGTGTGACAGAGTTCTGTGGATTATCAGAAGCTGCAAGATGCCTGCTCAAAATATGAATCCATGGCTCTTCATCTGAAGAGGAGAAGGAAGGAAGCCGAGTACACGCTCCACTTCTGGAAAAGCTTTCCTGGAAAGATGACCGTGAGTCACCTTGCTGCTGTCAAACCCTTGAAGCTCAGTTGCCAGTCAGTTTAATGCACAGCAGACAGCCAGGTGCTCTTCCTGCTGAGCAAATTGTTTTATTTCCGTGCGCTTGTGGAGGAGAGCTAGGACCTGGATGAAGTTGGGCTGGTAATCAGTTCTTCTCTTTCAGGACTCTCTTCGTAAACCGTCTCGTCGGCTGATCTGTGAGAGCAGTAATAAGGCTTTGACTCTTCAGAACTCAGGCCGTTTTTCTGTCAACTGGTTCATCCTTTTCAACGACGCCCTGGTCCATGCACAGGTTCGCCCTTCTATTTATACTTTAGTTTCACCACCATTTCAGTCTCATTTCTGCATTTTCTCTGCCTTTCTGTTAGTCTCATCCTTCTGTTCTTACACAATGCTTTCACTTCAATTTTTTATTCGCTTACAGGGTCAAACTAACTATCTGTTTCCAATGACTGGTGTTGTAGTGATGTTTATCTTTGTTTTGGTAGGGCATGGTCCCCTATAAGAGTCTTGTAAGTATGGGCTGTACGAATGAAGAGTTCCCTCCATAGCATACTGCCCCCTAGTGCCCAAGGATGCACCCCACAGCTGTAGTGTTTGTCCAGTGCTGTTGTTAAAGGAATATTCTGAGATTAAATAGTACTAGTTCTGACAAATAATTAATGGCGATTAATCACATCCCAAAAAAATTATGTATGTGTACTGTGTATATTTATTATGCATATATAAATACACACACATGCATGTTTATATTTCCGAAAAAGTATGTTGTTTATGTATGAAATATATTTATTTATAGTATAAATTATATGAATATAAATAAAGACATGTAAATATTTTCAAAATATATACTGTATGTGTGTGTATTTATATATACATAATAAATATGCACAGAGCACACATATATTATACAAACAAACTTATTTTGTTTGACAGCACTAAATAAAACTTTTATTAAAAGCTTGGGGTGTCTGATTAATTCAGAAAATTATTTTGACACATCTTAAAAAACAAAACGTGTTTGTTGATCAGTAAAATTTAAGTATTTTTTTTAGTAATTTTTTTATTTTGAATTAGTTTTTATTTTTCTGTTTTCATTTTAGAGAAAGTTTTAGTCATCAATTTTTTTTTTTTTTATGCCCACATTGGTTTATTAATTTTTATTTCAGCTATAGCTATTTTACTACATTAAGTTAAATAAAATAAAATTAAGTTAAATCGAGAAAGTTTGGCTTGGCACAATGTTTTCAAATAGTTTAAGTTAACTGTTGAGAGTCAATTTGAAATTAGACTACATTTAAAGGTGGTTGTATTTATGTTTGTGTTTTCACTTATTTAATTCTTCTAGGTGAAGATATTCTCCACTAAGAAGTACTTTATTTATAGTTATGTCAGTTACATCATGTTATTACACCTTTGTATCAGTGCGACTGTTTCTTATTTTAATCTTTTTTGTTGTGCTGCTATGCAATCGTTCCATAGGCTTACATTTGAAATCCATTCCTAGACAAACAGAGCAATGTGTCAACATGATTTTCTGTGGCCACAGATGCTGTCAAAAGAATTTAAGATGTATTTAACTCAGAATATTCCTGTAAAGAATCTAATAGATTACAATTAAATGATATCTAATAGTTCAGTTTGAACCTCTAGTTTTTTGACAGAAAGTCCTGTAAGGGTTCATTTAGACTCTGCCTTGTCTTGTGTGGGATAAAAGCATAGAAAGATGACAGTACATCTGGTTGGGTACATTCCAAGGCTTCCTGCTTGCAAACCCTTTGTAAAAGATATGTACCTGATTGTAGGGGCATGCTGTGCTGGATGGTTTTATGTAGTGATTCTGTTAAATGCTGAGTCTCGTGAATGTGCCAGTGAGTATTTGAGATGATAATTCGTTATTTTTCTCCCTGTTGTTTTTCCTTCATACCTTTGATAGTGCGTGTATCTGTTTCTCGTTTTATCAGCATTATCCCTTTCCATTCGAAAAAAGGCAAATGTGCTAAGAAAAAAGACATTTTAGACTACAATAGTTGTCGACAACCCACAAACAGTGTAAACCAACTGACAGCTGACAAATGTTGTATAGCACCAAACTTTATACAATCATTATTATTAATTGTAGTATTAATCAAAAATGCATAGTAAATAAATGTGCATTTGTTACAATATACAGTGTGTGTGTGTGTGTGTATATATATATATAATGTATATTTACATACACATTCATATACATACATACACACAGTATTAGTTCTAATGATTAATAGTGATTAACTGAATAGTCAGTTGTTGTTCTTTAGGGTTACAGAATATGTGTGTACTGTGTGTTAATTTTATATATATATAAATAAACGCATGCATGTATATATTTTGCACAATATATTATTGTGTACATAATATTCATAAATATCTTTAATAAATATAAACCTTTTTTTTTCAGAGTATAAAACTTTTTTTTTTTTTTTTTACTTTTTTCAAATAAATGTTATTTTGAATCTTTCTAATCATAAAAAATGTTGCAATTTAAAAAAATATTAAGCAGCATATGTTCAGCTGTGATAATTTAAAGCTAGCAGGTTGTTATCGCAGAATAAAGCCCAACAGGCTTATCGGAAGCCCGACGCAAAGTGCCAAAAAAAACCAAAAGTAAATAATAAAACAATATTATTAATATGTCAGTCAAGTCATCTTCTATCCACTGCTTTTGCTTTTCTTGTACATGTTGAATTTAATTCACCTCGTGGTTAAGCATTTTTTAAGCCACAGGATGGCGCCAAACTGTCAGCAACTACGGAGTGATATAATAATTCACGGTCAAGATGACGCGTAGTACCCGGATGAGCCTGTGTTATTAGTTTTACTGGCTGTTATCTGGGAATAACAAACCTTGGAATGTGGCGACTGACCAATCAGAATCGAGTATTCCACGAAGCCGTGTAATAATAGGAAATGTTTCCTGAGCACATCAACATATAAAAATGTATTTTGAAGGAACGATTAATTACATTTAAAAATTTATAATAATAGAAAAGTAGTAATTATAGTTGTTGTTGTTGTTTTTTACTCTAAGCACTGTAATTATGTGTTTTACTTTTGTAGGTAGCTGTTATTTGTGTTTTTAAAGACTTTAGTGATGTAAAGGTAATCTAAATAAAACGAAATGAAAGGAAATGCTTGCATATTTAATTGATGCTACTGATATATTATGTATCAGTAATCAACAGTGGACAGAATCGTGTACAATCCTAGTGGATTTATTTTCTGTATGCTATTCTTGCATTAGTAGCATTTCTTTTTCCACCCCTTCCTAGTTTTCCACTCATCACGTCTTCCCGTTGGCTACGTTGTGGGTGGAGCCTATTTCTGAGGAGAACACAGGCATGTGAGTTGCCAGACACGTTTGTTACTTTCGTACAATTACGAAGTGTTAGGAAGAGTTACGAAGTTTGCCTGGTTCTCTGCAGATATGGTTTAAAAGTGATTTCACCTGAAGAGAGTTTCACCCTGCTGGCTTCGTCCCCAGCTGAGAAGGTAGACCTGACTTGACTCAAAATGATGATTTATACAGTAGAAACCTGTATAGATAGTTACACAATGGCGTCCTGATTCCTAGGCGAAGTGGCTGCGTTCTATAAACCAAGCTGTGGAGCAGGCACTTAGTGGACTGGGGCATGATGGGATACCTCCTTCTGCCGGAATAACGCAAAGAGCAGATCCGCCCATTTCAAGGACAGCATTGTACACATTCTACAAAGACTGTCGACTCAAGGAGGCCACGTATGAGGGCCGATGGGTCTCAGGGAAACCTCATGGACGGTAGGAAAGAGAATTGTGGGTGTGAAAGTGTTCTTCAAATTTGGAAGATAATGATTGGCTATGTCTGTTTTCTAGGGGTGTAGTCAAATGGCCTGATGGACGAGTGTATACAGGCACATTTAAGAACGGCCTTGAAGATGGGTTAGTGCCAACTTTTTATTTTTCTTTTCTGATTATTATGTTGACTTTTCCGATTTTGTGCTTCTGCAAATGTTTTAACTACTTTTCTTTGCAGGATTGGAGATTACGTTGTGCCTAACAAGAACCTGAACAGCTGTGATCATTACCAAGGGCAGTGGAAGGATGGCAAGATGCACGGCTTTGGAACATTCAGGTATTTTTGTATATTATTTTGTTGTAATAGATATATGTATTTCTGTATGCCCAACACCATGTTTGGTGTCAAATATTTTAATGTTTTGTAAAATGTCTTATGCTGACCAAGGTTGCATTTATTTGCATAATAAATAAAGTATTGGTACGATTTTAAAATAACTGTTCCATTTTAATAGTGTGATACTTATCTAGCTTTTCATATTTCAGTACTCAAGTTTTCAGCGACACAAGATCCTTCCAATATCTTTATTTGTTATAAATGTAACAATTGTTGTTGTTATTATTACAGTAGAAGAAAGTTTTTTGTAAACCATGGTACATTTTTATCAGGATTCTGTGATAAGTTTATTTAGATTCATATCTTTTGCGAAATTAGAAATGTATTTACTGGACGTTTTCATGCGTCGTTGCTCAATAAAATATTTTATTTATTGAAAGAGAAAATAGCTCACTTTTCTGACCCAAAGATTTTGAACGGCATTGTTTGTTGATGTGAAGTGATGTCATTGAATGTGTGTTTGTGTTCATAGATATGCCTCTGGTGAAATATACGAGGGCTCGTTTCAAGACAACATGCGTCATGGTCACGGGATGCTGCGTAGTGGGAAGCTGAACTCCACTTCCCCCAGTGTCTTCATTGGCCAGTGGCAGTATGACAAAAAATCTGGCTATGGAGTTTTTGATGACATCACCAGGTAAGCAAATAAACAAATTCATTCACAAATGACTGCAGTACTTCTTTGCCTTGAAATGTTAGTGTGTGTGTGTTATTGCAACTGTACACTGTGCTGACTGTGTTTTATTTCAGAGGGGAGAAGTATATGGGCACGTGGCTGGATGATCAGCGTCAGGGGAACGGAGTAGTTGTTACACAGTTCGGCCTGTACTATGAAGGTGCTTTCAACAACAACAAAATGATGGTGAGATTGACACACACACTTGGTTTTATTAGCATGTGACACCATACTGTATTATGACTATATTCACAATAGATCACGGCTTCTTCAGTCTTATTGCTTTTAGAAAACATTTACAAAGTAATGAAATTAATCCCAATGATTCTACAAAAACACACACACACACACACACACACACTTTTTTGCTTTTAAAGTACAAAGAAAGAACATTTCAGATGAATTGTTGTTATTTGTTTCTCTCCAAGGGAACGGGGGTGTTACTCTCTGAGGATGATACTACATTTGAAGGGGAATTTTCAGAGGACTGGACCCTAAATGGAAAGGTGCTACTGCCCACAAATAAACACTTTAGCATGCACACACTTCTACACTAGCAATCAATATTTAGAGGTCAGTAGTTTTTTATTTATTGGATTTTTTTTTTTTTTTAATCAAGGGCACATTTGAAGTGCCCCTATTATGGCTTATGAAAGGTTCATATTTTGGTTTTGGGAGTCCCCAACAACAGGTTGGCATGCATGCAAGGACAAAAACACTTCAGTTGTCTTTTTTAATTATTTTTAGCTTACTTGCTCCACGACTCCCTAACAATTTTGCTCAACGATTAATTTTTCCAAAACTATCCTTTGCGTGAAGCTAATGTGCTGTGATTGGTCAGTTGGTCTCATTTTCATATCATCATGCCTGTAATGCCTGATAAAGCAGTGTTTGTAAATGCAGTGCTGCATTGTGTACAGTATTACCAGGGAAGCCGCTATGTTTACTGCTCCGAAAGTGGCAAAGAATGAATTGGCATTTTTATTCAGATCACCCCAAGTGAGCGGGCAATATATTAATGTTTCATTTTGATGTTAACATAAAATGGATTGGGGTTCGTTTTAAAAATGACACGTTTCAATGATTCAGAGTGTTTTAAAATAGAAAAAAGTTATTTTAAACTGTAATATATATATATATATATATATATATATATATATGTGTACAGTGGGTACGGAAAATATTCAGACCCCCTTAAATTTTTCACTCTTTGTTATCTTTCAGCCATTTGCTAAAATCATTTAAGTTCATTTTTTCCCCTCATTAATGTACAAAAAAGAAAAACTGAAATATCACATGGTCCTAAGTTTTCAGACCCTTTACTCAGTATTTAGTAGAAGCACCCTTTTGATCTAGTACAGCCATGAGTCTTTTTGGGAAAGATGCAACAGATTTTTCACACCTGAATTTGGGGATCCTCTGCCATTCCTCCTTGCAGATCCTCTCCAGTTCTTTCAGGTTGGATGGTAAACGTTGGTGGACA
>JAUCMU010000104.1:4086468-4107823 GCA_032275025.1 Enteromius treurensis
CTAATTGCTGCTGTTTTTCCCCACCTGTAAGTCGCTTTGGATAAAAGCGTCTGCTAAATGAATAAATGTAAATGTAATTCTGGCCTGAATTAGGAGGAACGGTGTGGTTTCGTTTATTTCTTTGGCCATCCGTCTTTGTTTGGAGTTTAGTGAATCAGTCAGGTCATTGATCTGTGAACTGGTCAGTGTTTGTGTGTGTTTGGTATTGAATGTTTCCTCTTCTGAGTTGTGAATGCAGCTGAAGTGAGCTGGTCCTGTTTGTGGTTTAGACTTGATAGGGAAGAAGTGGTCATTGTGACTATATTAGTAGATATTCCTGAAAGGGTTTGAAGCTGTTTCAGTCACACGTGTGTGTTTGTGTCTTTCAGCGCTGAACGCTGAGACTGACCTGATGTCCCTGAGCGGGAAAACACTGACGGTGACCTCGGGTTCGAGTCCTGCGGACGTGAGCAGCTCCGACTCTCTGCTGTGTCCGTATGTTAACCTGCAGCTCGTCAACGCCAGTCCGGCCGGTGAGTCCCACTCACAACACATCTCATCCTTTACACATTAGATATACATTTAAACATGAATAAAAATGGTGGACCTCTGGAACAAAATAGCTCAAATAGCACAAAATAGAACTATAACGAAAACATAAACTATAACCAAAAAAGCATATGATATATTAATAAAAACGTCAACAGATTCTCAGTAATACTAAAACAACACATCAGATTTTATTTGAAGATAAAGGGATAGTCACCCAAAAACGTAAATTCTATCATTAATTATTTACCCTCGTGTCGTTCCAAACCCAGAAGACCTCTGTTCATCACATTTCCATTTGTGTTCTGAAGATGAATGAAGCTCTTATGGGTTTAAAACAACATGAGGGGATATAATAAAAGACAGGATTAACATTTTTATCCCTATAAGATGCTCCCTTAGAAGACAGCTGACCATGTAGTCAGTACATTTCTATCTATTTCATTTGAAACCAAGTTTGAAAGATTTGTCATGTGTCCTGAAGAGCGTTCTTAATTAAAGTGGGCATTAAGTGGGTCTTTATTATTGTGTGTGGCTGCAGTGATCTGAGAATGATTGGGACTTATGATTATTAATTAGATGATATTCAGTAATACTGATCAGGCCTGTGTTTATTTTGGACTCATTTTGTGTTTTTGTGATGTGCTTAATTACTTTACACTATTAGATAATGAGCTGTTGGTTAACTTGTGTCTTTACTTTATTTACTTTTTTAATTCAGAAACCTTTTTGCTAAAGGAATAGTTGACCCGGAAATGATAATTCTGTGATCATTTCCTCACCCTTGAGTAGTTCTCAAACTCTGTAACACAAAGGAAAGTTTGTAACCAGGCTGTTTTGGTCACCACTGAGTTCTACAGTATTTCGTGTTTTCTTCTATGAAAGTCAATGGTGACCAAACGTTCTACAAAAAAAGCTGTTTTGATGTTAACTCCAGGAAGGAGTGGTGTGTGTTGCTCATGCATGTGTGTGTGTGTGTGTTTGTCCTGTAGAGTGTCAGACTGGAGACATGGCCACGCTGCTCCTGATGAACCCAGCGGGGAAGAACACCTTACACTTCCCTGATCTTCTGCAGGAAACGGCTAAAGTCTTCGGCCTGAGAGGACGGAAGCTGCTGCTGTATCTGGATGAAGAGCTGACAGAAGGTGAGCAACACGTCATCTCTCTTACATGTCCTTGTTACGCTGCAGTTACTGAGTAATATAAATCAGCTACACTGACTATAATGTGTCCTACGGAGCCAGTAAAAGGACATGGCTAGCCGCCTGCTAGCAGTTGAGTTGTACGTTACAGCACATAAACAGAGTAAGGTGAGGGCAATGGTGAATGATTTGCAGATGACCTGCAGATTAATAACAGCGTCATGATGCTGCTTTTAATTTCCTGGATAATAATACAATTGTGAGAGACGGCATTCAATTATTTTCATATTTACTCCCTTCAGGGGTTTCATGGTATTTCTGAACACAGTGTTCAGATTCAGGCGTATCCCTGGTGGGAAGTGTCACATATTTTTCATTTATTAGGAAGTTAATGGTTACAGTTAGGATTACTCGTACTACAGACTGGTGTGTTTTGTATCAAAACAAAGGTGCATTTGACGTCCAGTCTGTTAATACAATTTGATGAAATACTGTGAAAAAAAGAATCGATATGAATCAAATCATGGGGAATGGTAATTTGTTACATTATTTAACGTGTAACTGTCACCGACGATTACTGTTTTTAGTCTTTAACCAAGCATTATTTGTATTTTATTTTATTGGTTTAATTTCCTCACCACCTCTCAGAGGTGTCCGAGACATTAGCGATCAGAGGTTGTTCTCATGAGTCTCTCTCTGAGTTCATCTGGGTCAGAGTCAGTCGACTGCCCACAGCGTACAGGATATTCAGCTGGATGATGAATCAGAATGACCGGACAGGAAATGTACTGAAGTGCAATGTAAATTCAACACAGTTACATGAAGAGGAGTTTCACTAGTTCAGCCCAAGTTGTGTTCAAAAGCATTATTACATTTCATCTAGTGCTGCACGATAAATCATATCGCAATCGCATTCGTTATGTCAGCCTATTAACGCACTTTTAACAAAGAGGGATTTGAGAAAATGATTGACACACTGGACAAGAGATACCAAAAGAAATATAGGTATATGTTACGTCCTGCTAAAATATTAAAATGGGTATTTGTTTTATTTATCTGTACTTTTGACTTTTTAATTAGATTTTTATGTTAATTTATTGTAATTTAATTCAGTAATGTAAAGATGTTACTGTTATAAACTGTTTGTACAATTTAGTTTTAATTAGTTGTTGCTAGATTGCACTGTGTACAGTGTCTCAGTTGAGAAATACAGATTTCAGCAGTATTAGTAATCTGTGTGTGCATTTTCCTCATTTAAACCACTTGTTTATGGTATCGCAATCGCAAATCGCAATTTTGACCCTAATAATTGCAATGTGACATTTCCCCCAAATCGTGCAGCCCTAGTGTGTATGTTTTTGTATTGTCCTATATGTGTATACAAAAAAAAACTGTAGCTCACAACTGTCAGTTTGCCTTGCAATTCTTTTCTTTTTTGTATCTTGCAATATTATAACTTACAGATCCAAAAAGTGAGATGTAAAATTGCAATTGTGAAAAGAAAAAAAAAAAAAGGACATGAAAAAAAGTTGCAATGACCTTTTTAATTTGTTATCTAGTGGCAGAGGGGCTTCCACACAACAGAGCGATTCCCATGGTTTTAAGAAAGTGATTTCAGGCCTTGGCCTGTTGTAGTGCTGGTGTGGAGCTCCTGATGGTGTTAATCCACACAAAATGACTGAGAGTGATGGACACACACGGCCAGTATTCAATCCATCTGGGTCAACGCTGATGTAAATCTTCTGGGTTCCATCAGATCTAGGAGAATGTGTGTGAATGAGTGTCTGTCACAGTAGCAAAAAACGAATAATAATTTATTGATTTATTAATTCTCTTTTTCATATTTTAAATGTTCCTTTCTAAAATATTCTACTGCTTGTATACACTCAGAAAGTCTTCTGTTTCGTGTACACTATCACAGAGATCAGTCATTAATCAGGTGTTGCACAGAATTTGACCTCTGGATTTGAAAACCATTGCAGGGTTAAGAAGTGTTTTAACATCTGCTGTGTAATCTAATTGATTTCATTACTATCTATAATTTTTTATCTAGTAATGTGGGATCAGGAACAAACTACAATTTTGGTGGTAATCTACCCAGCTTTATTTTGTTCCATCAGACGTCACAGCTGGTGTGTGCGAGTGTATGTGTATGCGTGAGTGTGTGTGTGCGTGTGCGTGCATGAATGTATGTGTTTGTGCTTGTATTGTGTGCGCTCGTGTGTGTATCCATACAGTGTGTACGGAAAGTATTTAGACCCCCTCAATTTTTGTTAAATTGCACCCCATATTGACAGAAAAATGTTTAGGTCTGTGCCTTGCCACAATTCTGACTCTGAGTTCTTCAGGCAGTTCCTTTAACATCATGATTCTCATTTGCTCTGACACGCATTGTGAGCTGTAAGGTCTTATATAGACAGGTGTGTGGCTTTCCTAATCAAGTCCAATCAGTATAATCAAACACAGCTGGACACATATCAAGGTGTAGAACCATCTCAATGATGATGAGAAGAAATGGATAGCACCTGAGTTAAATATATGAGTCACATATTTCAGTATTTCTTTTTTAATAAATCTGCAAAAATGTCAACAATTCTGTGTTTTTCTGTCATTATGGGGTGCTATATATATATATTAAAAATTATAATATGGCAAATGCATAATAATACAAATCACATTAAAAATTGTATGAACTTCCAACAAAGAAGTATAAGATATTTGACTATTAGGTTATTGTATTACCACCCGTCACAAGTTAACACTAATATTTTCAAACAATGGTTGTGTATCCTCTCTACACATACAGTGCAACTGCAGTATACAATGTACAGGCTATTAATGTTCCCAGTTTGTTTAAAGCAAAAGGAAAAAAATCTTATCAACAGCACAGTTTTTTAAATGGTATGTTCACACATATAAGCTTGTTATCATCTCTTTCTGCAGGGCGTGTTGACCATGCCGAATGGAGACTACATTGAGGGCTCTTTTAATGGAGTTTGGGGAACCGGACTAAAGATGTCAGGTTCCTACTACAAACCCAGCCTCTATGACTCGGACAAGGAGAAGGCTCATGCGCTGTAAGAGTGTGTGTTGATCACTGTAGCACAATTCAGTTTTAAGAGACATTATCAGTGTTAATGTGGAACCGATGTGTTTGTGCGATTACAGTAAACTGGGCAGGTTAGCGGTTCACTCTGAAGAAAAGTGGAAAGCTGTGTTTTTGGAGTGCTGGAATAGGCTTGGTTGTGATTCTCCTGGACAGGGACAAACCACTACAGCGTGGGATAACATCGCCATTGCGCTCACTGCTAACAGGAGACAGCAGAGAGATAGGTACACTTAAACACACACACAGTGCTGAGTAAACTTGTTCCAAAACCTTACTCATAGCCTTTTATAGTTGCCTAATTGCCTCTTACAGCATAGTCTGATGTTAACATGATGCTAAGCTAACAAATCAGTACTCTAATAAGCAGAAATAATACACATCATCCTAGGAGTGGGTGACTTGACCAAATTCTGAAACTGCAATAAAAGCATTGTTATATAACTGCAGTGGTTCATTATTTGGAACTTGGGTGCAAACATATGAAGCCTATTTTTTGCCACATAAGAAGATTCTTTAAATTAAGTATGACTCAATAGAAAATTATGAGAACCTATATTCAACTTTTTTAATAAAATGTAAACGTTTTTGTCAGTTATGAGATAAAAATTTGAATTTGTTAGATAAATGATTTAAATAAGAAAAAAAAGTCAGATTTCAGATTAAATTAAAAAACGTAGATTTCAGCATTTTATGTTATAATTTTTATTTTTATTTTTACAATTATAATATTTATTGCAATTTTTTATTTTTTTTTATTTTTTTAATTATTTGGTGGAAATTTGATAACTCAAATTATTTCTAACAAATGACGATAAATGTAAATAATATATTTAATAAGCTATTTTTATCGATTGCCATTTTTAATGTCATGGATGAAAACCTTGTTGCAGTTCATTTTGGGATTGCCTTTTCTGCTAAGAATTGGCCGTTTCACCTTGGATCTACTAATTTAAATGTGCTAAAAAAAAAATTCTATTTGAATGTAGAGCTGAGTGTGTGTGTGTTTCAGTCCAGAGTTACTAAGTCGCTCTCATCACAAAACGCTGGAGAGTCTCGAGTTCATTCCTCAGCATGTTGGTCCTGTGACGTTAGAGGTGTATCACACAATCCGTCGGTACCTTGTCAAGGTATATCTTGCTCTAGGTCATCAATAAACTAACACTGCATGTTGTCTTTCAATCAAACCAGTGTGTTTTGTCCCTCTAATATGTCACTGACTCCTAATGTTGAACCCCAGGCATGTGATACTCCACTGCATCCTCTGGGTCGGCTGGTGGAGACACTGGTTTCGGTGTACCGTATGACATTTGTCGGTGTTGGGGCCAACCGCAGATTACTGCCCCAGGCTGTCAATGAGATCAAGTCCTATCTCAGCCGCATCTTCCAGCTTGTCAGGTATGTCAGTCAGACTCACGACAAAGTCTGTTTTAAATGTTATGTACATGAATATTAACGAATGTGTTTGTGTTTAGATTCCTCTTTCCTGACCTGCCAGAGGAAGGAGGTTCGCTGGCCGACCCTCCAAAAGAGAAGAGTGGTTCAGACCCTGCTGGGAAGCAGCTGGAGTCTCCTAAACCTGGGTGCATAAAACTAATACATAACACACTAAGGGTTGTGTATGAGTATGGGTAATCTGTGGTTTATATCACAGTTAAAGTGAAATTGTTTATTAACACACCAGAAGTAAATACCTGTTTTTGAATTTATAAATTAAAAGTACTACTCTTTTTAATCGGCTCCCATGGAAGCCAGTTTTCACCACTCAAATAAAATGACTAAAATGTAAATGTAAAACGTGATTCGGGAGATGAACTAATATTATGACAAGGCATAATTTTGAGATCAGGTTCAAATTTATTAAATTTTGACATACTAAATCATAATTATGAAAAAATTATGAGATTAAAAGGGTCATACAAAGCCAATTTTCCACTAGCGTATATGATTATTTTGGGTCTTAATGTAAAGTGTGTAATATAGTTTGTTTTAAAATTTCTCAAAGATAGTGTAAAAAACGCTCATTTTCCCCTGTCATAAACAGCTTTTTAGAAACCACTCTGTTCTGTGTACTTCCCCTTTTTTTCTCCTAAATTCAAACTGATTTGTCTGTGTTTTGTCTTTCTGTGTCTGTGTGTGTGTGGCAGGTGTGTGGTCAGCAGCTCTGCTCTCCTCCTGCCGGTGCTGTTGCCCCGTCTCTATCCTCCTCTCTTCACTCTCTACGCTTTAGAGAAAGAGAAGGAGGATGATGTGTACTGGGAATGTGTGCTCCGACTCAACAAACAGCCAGACCTGGCACTGCTCGCCTTCCTCGGGGTGCAACAGTGAGTCTGACACCCAGCTTCACTGACAAATACATTCAGCAGATTTAATTATCCTCTATTGATCAATCTTACTGCCACTAATATCTGTTTTCATAGGAAATTCTGGCCTGTGACTGTTACAGTACACGGAGAAAAACAACAGGTAGTTAAATACCTCCTTTTGTAACCCTAAAAGTTTCTTTTAATAAGTCTCATAAATCTCTCTATGAAAGCAATATGCTGACCATATTAGCGGAAATTAGACTATGAATCATGAAGCAATATACATGGAGGTATTTTGTGGGTATGTAGGTTCTCTCAAGCACAAAGGATGCCTGTTTTGCCTCGGCAGTTGAGACTTTACAGCAAATAAGGTTAGAGATTTATAACCATTTCTGGCTTATAATGTTTGTACATTTTTCACTGGTACAGTAATTTGTTGTAAGGTTGTTATCTTTGTTTTTTCGACAGCACAACTTTCACCCCCTCAGACAAGCTGCAGGTCATCCAGCTGACCTTCGAGGAGATAACCCAGGAAGTACTTGCACTTCTGAAACAGGATTTCTTGTGGTCTATGGATGATCTGTTTCCTGTCTTCCTCTTTGTTGTTCTACGTGCACGGTAAGGATGAGATCACAAAGTTTGTAAGACCCTGCTAGGGTTTTTTAATGTTTTTGATAGAAGACTCTTATGAATGCCAAGACTGCATTTATTTGCCAAGAAATATAGTAAAAACTTTATTGTATTTTTAATTAAAAAATATTTTAAAAAGTAATTTATTTGTGTGATGCAAAGCTGAATTTTACAGGCATCATTACTCCAGTCTTCAATGTCATGTGATCCTTCATAAGTTATTGTAATATACTGATTTGGTGCTATACAAACTTTTCTTATTATTATTATTATTATTATTAATGATGCAAACATTTGTGCTACTTAATATTTTTGTAGAAACCTTAATACTTCCCATAAAGATGTTTCTTGGCTGACTAATTATGATCACACAAGACAGATACACTTACTAGGCATAAATGTGGTCTCAGAGAGAGAATGTGTTCAATTTAGACATCATTTTTTTAATCTGCATATGCTTTAGCACAGCAAGTAACATTGTTTTATAAAAAGGCATGCTTTGACATAGCTGTTCTCTACAGGATAAGGAATCTGGGGTCAGAGGTCAGCCTCATTGAGGATCTAATGGATCCGTGTGTACAACATGGAGAGCATGGCATCATGTTCACCACACTTAAGGTATAGTGTATAAGGGTTTTTCAAAAAACGTTTTAGTTTAAATAGTATATGTTTGTACTATGTGTATATTTTAGTGTATATATAGAAATACATATATGCATGTATTAAAAAAACAAATCATAAAGTTCAAAGTTGTCATAAGACAAGAATGCATTATGAGCTGTGATGAAAGGTTTTAATCCACTTCAAATGTTGAGAAGTGTGTGTGTGTGTGTGTGTGTGTACTCTCTCTCTCTCTCTCTCTATATATATATACAGTATAATTATAGTCTAATTATTAGTAATTATTAGTGCCGAATTGTTAGGCAAGTTTATATTCTGGTCATATTTTGGTCAAGCCACATCATTCTTACTATTGACTTTGTGTTTAATCATTTATAAGTGATATATAATAGTCCATGAAGGCTGGAAGTGAAAAACTCCTTATATGCAGACGTGCCAAATTATTAGGCAGGTTTTCTTTTGCATGTGTCAGGTTCTCAGAGACTTTGCTTGGCTAGAAAATCCTAGAAAATGACCCTTACTTAATAAGAACACTGTTGAAGAGTTGCGAATTCCATTAAAAGGGATTTTTATAGGCTTTATGGACAGATAAGTTTTGAGGGACTCTTGAAGAACCAGCACCATATCCTCTTGTGTCACTGAAGAATGTATCTTCCAGAATCAGTCAGTATGTTTTGGGAGCACATTTTTAGTCCATCCCCTATCCTAAAAAGTCTTCTTTGCAGAGATTGCCTATACTGGCAGATTGAAGATAAATTCTCCAAACAGTGGTACAAGAGGACATGGTGCTGGTTCTTTTTCGTCTTATCAGTATTAAATATGAGGTATTCATTTGCTTTGTACAGTTGCAGCAACTTTTATGCAATGTGTTCACTAATATGAGAAACAGTTAATCATATCTTAAAAAGATTTACATGCTAAAAATGCGACAAGCATGTGTTGTCATCTTCCCTTTCAAGTAATAATCCTCATAAATATGCAAAGAAGCATGTTATCTCAGGGAAAACAAAATATAGAACGGGAAATGAGTGTGTGAACCATCCTCTTCTTCCTCACTCAGGCATGCTACTATCAAATCCAGCATGAGAAGATAACGTAATGAACACATCTCTCCGAACCCATCTGGTAAGGCAGTGGAATGATTGACAAACAGACCAGCCAATCACGTTCCATTCCTGGATCACACGGCCGAGGAGGGTGGTTCCATCAGAATCTGAGCTTTCACATTCAAACAGACCAGTTTATAAACATTTACTCTTTAGATTTTTGTGTCTTCCTCATTCAGAGAGCTATTATCGAGGATTTTAACTGCTGCCGTTCCATCATGTTAGATAATTATGCGCTCCAGCCCAGTATTCTTTTATTGAAGAGCTCGTGCTTTGTTGGCTCAGAATGAATGGCGTTCAAGAACAGCATGTCATGATCCCACCCTCCAAGCACACACTGGTCGACGCAGTGTCAGCTGTCAGTTGATGATGTATGAAGTTCGTAAGTGTACTGTAAGACATGCAAAATAATAGTCATCTACCTCTGTCTTTTCCTGATCTTATATCACACAGTGCAAACTGCCTTGGACCCAAATCATGAACCTGTTGACATAAAATAAAAGTCTTATTAATGAATGTCCTAGAAAAACATAAAATGCAAACTTTTAACTTTTAATGCTAATACTGATCCCTTTCGTATTAAAATGGTTGACTCTAAGCAGAGGTCAACACATTTTTTCGTTCTTTTTCTATGCACTCGTACAGCAGTTTTGTTGATGCACTCTTTTTTTTTTCTTCTGGGAAGTGAAGTATTTTTGTGGTCAGTCGGTTGGAATGGTTTCATCTTTCCTCTGCTTATCTTTTGGCAATGTTTGGGTCCTTTAGTGAATGTCACTGGCACACTAGAAGGAGCTGTTGAAGTTCTTGCTCTCAAGCACGCGTTCACAATTCAGCCTTGAGATGTATTTTCAGCATTTAGCTTTTCTTAAGTGAAGCAGTTATTGGAGAAAAGCCACTCGACATACGCAAGCACTGCAGTATAAAATCAGTTCTCTTTTTGTGAAGTATTCTTAAAAGTGCCTCTGACAGTGTTATGGACTTGTGTGATTACATCTCTGTACCCAGCAATAGCTTCGAGTTGAGTCTCGCGTTTTAAAGCTCAACAGCCTAATATGTTATTTCTTTTATTGACATTGTTTTATTCATTTGATGGTTAGATCTGGCTACAGCACAGATAATCCGAGCGATGTAGATAATCTGCAGGGTATTTCACGTTCAGAGCACCAGAAGGCCGGTGGGTTGGAATAAATGGTCCACACAAAAACCCATTTCCAAGGATCAGAGATCAGGATTTTGATGCTTGCGCGTGATTTTGTGTTACTAAACGTAATCGTGAAAACTGTAATGACGAAAGGCTGTTGATGTTTACAACCATTAACACTTGAGATGTTGCATGAATACAACGGTTCATGTTGTACTTTGGGTTCAGGAAGGTACGATTCGTACTTCCACTTCAGCTTTTCTACGCTGAGCCAAGGTGTGCATATGTGTATGAATGTATGTGTGTGCAAGTATGTATGAAGTTTCTGTGTCGAAGAATACTGTATGTTCCAATTGTTTACTGACTCATAATTCAGATGGATG
This sequence comes from Enteromius treurensis, assembly GCA_032275025.1. Lineage (NCBI taxonomy): Eukaryota > Metazoa > Chordata > Actinopteri > Cypriniformes > Cyprinidae > Enteromius > Enteromius treurensis. The sequence continues at coordinate 4,097,432 of JAUCMU010000104.1, forward strand.
GCAATAAAACAATGATTGGGAATTGAGATTGTCATCTTCGGTTTATTACAACAACAAAAAAAACTTGAATCATTTGGTGTTGGGGTCAGTGGGTTTTAGATCGCATTTTTATCGGTCTGTTTCCACTGTCAAGCTGGCAATAACATGTTCACGAGGAACTGCTGAACATTTGTTTTTGCAAAAACAATTCCAGTCATGACGCATTTGCATAATCTACACCTATTTCGATTGGACGCTTGGCTATTGAAGGTGAACAACAAATGAAGAAGAAACAGTAAGTGTTCATACGCTTATTTATTTGCCGTACTATGCCTGATTAAATGGTTTGTAGTGTTTTAATAATTGCGTTTGTTATTTGCAGGCTTGTCAGAATGGATAAATCTGACACATTTTTGAAGGACTGCTATGGCCTTGAAGGGTTTGTATCAACATCTGTTTGTACTACTTTTGTTAAACTGATAGTAGATAGTAGAGAGTGGTGAGATTAAGTATCAAATTATGAATATTGAAAAAAATAATAATAAATCCAAATACGCTAATGCTTGTATACACTTTAAGCATCTTTTCCAATATGTTACAAAGGCTTCTTTTACACATAGCGCATATGGGGCATCCAAATAAAAATGCTCTGGATCATGTTTTGTTTAACTGAATACTTTATAATAGGTAGCCTTAAATACATTTTGTACATACATGCTTTACATTTTATATATTTTAAAATACCTCGTTACATTTGTAATTACACGTTTACAATTAAACTGATATTTGGTCCAAACATCTTTCACTCACTTTCATCTTATTCCAAACCTGTCTAAATTCCTCTCATCTGCATAACAGACAATAGGGATTAAATTAGAGAGAAATCTATAAATATTAGATTTTTATGAAATATTGTTAATCTTTACCGCACAAAATTTCAACTGAATATTGGCTGTATAACGCTTTTCTACATATATATATATATATATATATTTTTTTTTTTTTTTTTTTTTTTTGCTTTAACTTTGTCACCAAAAAAATGTTTCCCTTTAGACTCTAACTCCGAAATTAAACTTGCTCACAAGTGAACTATAGACCAGTTCTCCTCTCCATTCAACATGCTTTTCAGCAAAGGTGAGCTTAGCCTTTGAACTCTTTCTGCTGATGAAGGGCTTGGTCACTGCAGAGTGTGATTTAACTCTGACTTCTCTTAAACAGGCCGAGACAGATCCTTACTCTGTTCAGAGCTAAACTCGCAAACAATTCCAGCTGCAGTGCTGAACCAACTCCCCATTTAGAGTCTTCGCATTAACCCGTCCTCTCATTCATTCATCTTATTTGGCCTTTTTGGGGGACCTGATTGAATTAGAGTCATTGCAAACCTGCAAGGGCAGGAACGACCAGCTTCTCTTGCAATGGCGGAACGGGTCATCACTTTAGCTTTTATTAGTCACCTTAGAGCAGCCCACCACTTTATTTCGATAGTCCACTTTAGAACTTACAGTAAGTAACTTTCTCAACTAGAAATGATTAGAATATTAGTAAACTGTCTGCTTTTTATCTTTTAACACTGTATGTCCACAACATACTGACTATGACAAACATTGCAAGTATTTGTCAACTTATTCTATGAACCCTAAACCTACCCTAACAGTTACTCTGAGAGTTAGTAGCCATGTAGCTGCAAATGAATGAGGATTAGTGGACATGTAGTGGACATGTAGTTACAGTTATAGTTAGCAGAATTTCTAAAATGGGACTATCAAAAGTGTAACCCCATCTTACAACCTCACCAGGTGCCAAGTTAACACAAAAAACTCATATGTGCCTGCAAGTGTTCTCTAATTTTGATAAAAATTCTTTTTTACACTGTGTTTCAGAATACAATGTATTTATGAAGTATGCTTAAAAACAGCAATTGCTTTCATTATAAAGCCAAAAAGAAAGTACAATTATTTTTTATTATGACAAAAGAGAATAAAGGCAGAATTATTTACAATATTTGGTTAACTATTAAAAATAAATTAATTAACGAATGCTCTTCAAATAATTTTTTTAATAATTTTTTTTTACACACAATTCAAATCTTAAATGACTCAAATTAAGCATTTTTGCTAATGAAATGTTTGCCCAATACTATACACAGCTTAATTTTAAAAGGTAAAATGTGAAAACACAGTGCAAAACACATTTTAAAAAAAAGTGTTGTTTTCTCCGCTGTTTTAATCAAGAGGATTACATCCTGTGTGTGTGTGTGTGGGAGGCAATGTATTCAGTGCGGGATCATCAGATGTTTAATGTGTGTGAATGGGTCAGAGAGTGAGAGAGCGGTGTATCTTATACAGAGAGGAATGATTACATCTTTATCACAGAGCGAGTGTGATCAGTGACAGTCACTTATTCATGTGTCGTGTATGATTATGTGTTATGATGAATCAATAACTGAAAGCCTAAAGGAGTTTACTGATAGAACGAGGTTTGAGACTCTCCAATCCCTCCCTTCCTAATTTCCTCCTTCGCGTTCCTACACACTCTCTCTCCCCGGCTGACTCATTTGCTTGCAAGGGATTAAGCAGGATAGAGAGGGATTACACTTCTTTTTTCCAAGAGGACTCTGCTATGGAATACCATTCACGTTATTCCTCTGTTTATACCATCATATCTGAGTGAGTTAAAACTGACCGTCATGCAATCCCTCTTTAGAAGCTCTTCAGTGTGTTAAATTTAAACTGGAATCTAAACAGAGAAGACTTTTGAACGTGAAGGAAGAGGGAGGTGAGTGAACAGGATTTTCTACTTAAGTCTCTGCATGGATGTGGGTTTGTGGTTCTTGCTTCCCAGGCTTATGTACGTGGAAGCTCCCTGTGCGACAAATGTAGTATGCTGTTTATTTGCTGGAATTGTTAAACCCCACCTTGTGTGAGTTCCTGGGATGCTCCAGTTGGATTCAGCATAGTTATGTGTAAATTCTAGACATATCCTGCATCAGATTTGGTTATGCAAATAGACTCAAATGCAGAAACACTGAGGTAAAACCATTTTTAAAAGGACAGTAAGGACAGCTCAGAATTTTTGAAAAATAAATAGTTTTATATTACACACATACAGTCAGAAAGAAAGAAATTAGGTGCACCTGTCTTGTTCAAAAGACATGCAAACTAATATCCAGTGCCACCTTCAGTGATCATAAAAAATCATGTTAAGCATCATGCTCTTTCATTTGTTATTGTTAAGTAGCATATTTTTAATCCTTAATCCTTTAGTTATCACCTGTACTTAAGTGTTTTGCTCAAGGTCAAAACTGTGACAAGGGCATTGGTGGACCACCTCCATCCTGGGATTTCTGGATTTAACCTAAGACCTCTTGGTTATCAGCCCTTACTCCTTAACCAGTTCGTTTTCTTTCATTTGCAAATGTATCGTTCAAACGTTTATTAAAACGTTAAAGTATTATACACTAAAAACATTAACCGTTCCTATGAATCAATGATCCTTTGAGTTCAAGCTTTTGGTTACTAGCTTTGACCTCTACCATTGTTATGTGTCTGTAAAGGTTTTAAGTGCATACCCAAATCATAATGTCTCATATATTGACCACTAAGGTAAGCCTGGACACATTAATTTTATTTACAACTACACAAAATTCTAGAATGCATTTCCCAAAAGCATTGAAAGGCTAAGTAGATCATAGAGATCATCAGTGTCAATGGTTCAACGGTACTTAGGCTTATGGTGCTTTTGTGAAACGCAGCTCTTGTTAGAATGTCCTATACACACCATTGTGAAGAATGTAACAGCATAAAAATATGAATACAGCAGGCAGCAACTGATCAGCCGTTACTAAATTCATATGCTTATTCCTGCAGCTGTATATGAGGAGTGCCAGTGCATCATTTTTTCATTCCCTGAACCTAAAACACAATGAGACCAGACGTGGAGACTGATCCTGGGTCAGCTCCACTGGAGATGGGAGACAAAGGTATAATGCTGGATGTAGCTACTTCATTTGGGAGCTGTCAGCTTAATTTTAGTGTAGCTCTGATACCTCTTAAAGGAATAGTTGCATACATGACTGCATATTTTACATATTTTTGTAAAAAACTCTTTGTGTTCATCTGAAAGATGGTGGTCATATACACCTAGGATGGCTTAGGGGTGAATAAAGTATGCCATCATTTTCATTTTTGGTTGAACTATTCCTTTAACAGCTCGCTTGTATTAGCACTGCTGTAGCTACTGAAGAATCAATAAGCATCACATATAACCAGTAGGAGTTGGTGCTTGCGTTATATGTTTCAGGCCTGACACAGATCTTGGCTCATGTGATTGCTGAAGTGATGGGCTCTGTCAGTAAAGATATAAATGGAGCTGAACTGTTGTATAGTCTCCTCAATGCCCCCTGGCTGCAGTCTTTACTAAAGGTAGAGCCTATCCTACATACACCTATGAAGATTCAGGGTTAATCTCTTCCAATAAGGGTTCATCTTCTTTTTTATTCTCTGCAGGTGTATGAATGTCTTCAGAGACAACTAAAGGGTCCAGCTAGGCCGTACCTTTCCTATTCATCTGGACTCTCTCTACAGGTCAGCTTCATTCTCACTGTTCTTAATTTTTGCCATAGTTTGTGCCATTCATGCCTTTATAGTACCCCTTCTTGTTGGAGTTCAAAATATGACCTCTAAAGCTTAATCTCTTGGTGTGACTAAGGACTTTATATTTACAAATTATACCGACTTACGACCTCTTGACACCACACAAACTGCTCTTCTTGCTCTGTGACTTCGGGTTTAGATTTTGGCCAGAATCTGGGGCTTTTTAGGTCTTGCATTGGCCTTGGTCTTGGTCTGGTTTGGATCTAAGTCTTAGAACAGGGGTGAGAAATTTCGACCCTCAAGATCCACTGTCAGTCTAATCTAACCAAAGTCTCAGGATGACTTGAAATGTAGGGAAAGATTAGGGTTGGAGCTAAACTACAGGACAATAAATGTCAATGGGCAGAGTTGTCCATCCCTGTCTTAGACGGTCTGTCCATTTTTTTTGTGTCAATGCATTTTTATCTCCTAATAAGTTATGAATCGTGTTTTTTGTGCATTCTAGATTCTGTCTGATTTGCTAGCAGTCCAAAACCCCTCAAATGAAGCTCGAGAACTGTATGGCCTTCTCAGTCATCCCCACCTACAGGTGAGCATTCTCTCAAGAAATACATTTTTAAACAGCATTGTGTTTTGAGGGTAAAGTCATTTTCTTAGCCATCACCCTCTAATATGAATGAAGAGTCCACACCACAACGATAACGATAAAGGCACAGAATAACGATATTGTTTGAATCATTATCAGAACCTTTTTTTCTCTCCAGCTGATCAGAATCCATCCTGTTCTCACGAGCATAAGAATTTAAAGTGGCAGACAGGAGTATGCTTAGAATAAACAGACATGATATCATGCTTGGTGTGAGCGGGCCTTAAGGAAAGGCATTTTTGTAGTGTTTCAGGGCAGACCTTATGGGCCAGCCAATGCTGATAGACACAGTTGTTGTGCCTTTTAATTAGAAGGTTTTAAAACTGACCACTTCCCATATTCAAGTAGTTGTTTGGAACGTATTGTCAAGCACAGAAATAACAGAAACCACGTGTGTTTTCCAGGCTCTTCTCTCGGCTCATGACACAGTAAGTTTGAGGGACTATGAGCCAGATCTGCCACCGCTGCCTAAAGACCTGCCTGAAGACGAGGAAGCCATGAGGATTGTTTGCTTGGTCAAAAACAATCAACCTCTGGTGAGCATGACCAGTAAAAGGAGTGGCAGGCAAATCTAAGGCTTGCTTTTACTAACCTGTGATTTATTTTGACTCTTTCAATGGACACTATGTTACTGGAGCCGGTCTTTCAGATCAGCGTAAGAAGAAGGTTCAGTGATAAAGAATGGTTAAAAACCTTGTTGCTAAGGAGCAGTTGAGGTTTTCCCTCCTATATTCCTATAGTTTTAGCTTACTAATAGCTGATCTTGTCAAGTGTTTTTATGAAAGTGTTTTTGGTAACTTTGAGCTGTGTGTTGCCAAGGATAGACTGGAGCCGGTAGAGAGTTTCAAAGCCATTGGGACACTTTAAGGTGTGCAACCCACTGTGGACTCTTCTCAGCTGGGAGACGTCTGGCTGGAAGCTTAGATGCCATGTTGGATGGATCCACATCCACCAAGACTCCTGCGTCCCCAAGTGTTGTAGCCCCCACCCCTGTACACCACTGCAACACTTTGGGCAGTTGCCCCCAGAACAAAACCTTACGGAAACAGAGCCTCAGTTCCTCCACCCCTTGTGTCTGTTGCTCTGTTGTGATTGGTAAGGACCAAAACCCTGTATTTAAAGGTTCCCAAGTTTTTGCGACTTCTGTATAAAGCATTATCTAATTAGTATTCTTTGTCTTCTTGCCTTCATCCATTTTACCATTCATTTCTCATTCTTTCTCTGAAGACAATTTGGTTGACAATTTAGACCGTGAGGATGAGAGTGATGGCAGTTCTATGCCACACACATTTTCCCAACCGTCCCCATGGATCTCCTCATCATCTTGCTGCTTTCACGCTTTAAATCCTTCTGTAAAACGTTGTAGAACCACCCCTCATGCCCGAACCGCTCCCCCAAGCCCAATGCATTGTCATCGCGTAAGAAAGACCATCACATGCTCAGCAAAAGAGGAAGGTCTGAATGATTTGCAGAATACATTGCAGCAGGCCGCCAGCTGCATGGAGCGCAGTTCTGGAAACGTCCACCTGCTTGGGGAAAGGATGGCTGCAGCTACCGAACGCATCTCTGAGAGCGTGCAGGAGAATTCTCAGGCTTTAGCGATGCTAACGCATGTAGTGGAGAAGCTCCAGAAACTTGTATCCACAAGCAACACCACTACAGAATCACCAGATGGCACAGAGACCGCAAGTAGAGTGGTTCAACGGATGGGTAGCAGATCGCTTAGTGTTCCCAACAGTCCAGCTATTGCCTCATCCTCTCGCTTTTCTCACTGTCGTGGCTCCTCTTCTTCCTCTTCTTCTTCATCTGCCATCACTTTGCTGGAACAGCCAGTGCTAACAAAGGGGAAATCATTTAATGCCACAACAAACTCATCGCCATCTTCTCAAAGGAGACATGTTGATGTACAGCACCGGATGACCAATGGATCCTTAACATCCAGCCCTGCTCAAAACCGCAAATTGAACAGCAATGCATTTAGGTGTTTCTTTAACCAGAAGAAAAAGAAAAACAAGAAAAAGGAATAAGGCCACTTCCTGGTTTCTATACTTGTGAACATCCTTTCATATACTTGCTGTCTCAAGCATGTAGGTCTTTCAGATCTTTCAGATATGTGTGTGTTCATCTAATATCATCACCATCGGTCCTTGATGTTACCATTGTCACTTTAAAGGGTTACTCCACCCCCAAAATGAAAATGTTGTCATTTATTATTTACCCCCATGTTGTTCCAAACCCGTAAAAGGTTTGTTCATCCTCAGAACACAATTTAAGATATTTTGGATAAAAACCATGAGGCTTGTGACTGTCCCATGGACTGCCACGTAATGAACACTGTCAGGGTGCAGAAAAGTATAAAAAGACATCATCAGAATTGTCCATCTGTCAGTGGTTTAATCTGTATTTTATGAATGCTTAAGAAAAAACATAACACCAGTTTTCATCCAAAATATCTTAAATTGTGGTCCAAGAATTAATGGTGCTTTTATATGTTTAGAATGACATGGGGATAAGTACGTTGGCCGAGAGAGCTCAACATTGCAAACTTAAGAAAACACATGCAAACAGAAAAAACACATGCAAACAGAAAAAAACCACACATGCAAACAGAAATAAACACATGCAAACTGCAAATTCTGACAACGCTGCAAACACACAAAAGCGCTGCAAACGCCTCAAAAAGTGACGAACCCATCTTGGACCTGATTATTTGTTCAGTGGCTTTTGGTCAGAGCAGAGTTTTTTTGTGTTTATTTTAACAACCTGATCATACGGTCTTTTGGATATTAGACTAATCTGACAAATCTTGCAGCGTGTTCGTGTGTTTGCAGCACCTCTCTGTGTTTGGTTAAGTTGTAAGAATTTGTAGTTTGCATGTGTTTTTTTTGTTTGCATATTTTTTTTTTGTTTGCTTGTGTTTTCTTCTGTTTCCGTGTGTTTTTTTCTGTTTGCATGTTTTTTTGTTTTGTTTGCATGTGTTTTTTTTCTGTTTGCATGTGTTTTCTTCTGTTTTTATGTGTTTTTTTCTGTTTGCATGTGTTTTCTTCTGTTTGCATGTGTTTTTCTGTTTGCATGTGTTTTTTTCTGTTTGCATGTGTTTTCTTCTGTTTGCATATGTGTTTTCTGTTTGCATGTGTTTTTTTTTTTGTTTGCATGTGGGTTTTTTTCTGTTTGCATGTGTTTTCTTCTGTTTGCATATGTTTTTTCTGCTTGCATATGTTTTTTTCTGTTTGCATGTGTTTTCTTCTGTTTGCATGTGTTTTCTTAAGTTTGCAGCGCATTGAGATCTCTCGGCCACCGTAGATAAGTGTTTAATGACAAACTTTTTATTTTGAGGCGGATTACCTTTTAATGCTTGTCCAACTTTTTTGATATTTATGTTTTGTTTTTTGTGTTTTTCGTAAATTTTCCATTGGTTTAACATCTCCATGAATGTCAGTTCTCATATCATAATTTGTCTTCTTAATTATTTGATTTTTAAAAAGATATTTCCTATCCTCATGTAACATTGCAGTTTGTCATTAAATATTGTTCCTGGCATGCTAATTCCATCAGATTTTTGATGAATGCATGAAGCCCAGTAGGTATTTGGATTGACACTGCTTTCTTCTAAAATACAGGGAGCTACAATCAGGAGAGATGATGTTACAGGGGAGATATACATTGCTCGAGTTATACACGGAGGACTGGCTGACCGCAGTGGTGAGGGTTTTAAATGAATCCCTCCTTTCTATTTGTGTCTCTGATATGCCATGCTCACAAGTTGTATACCCTCTGTGTCTGCATTACTTCTCGTGGAGTCCTGTTTCTTGTCTTTGTGCTTCTTTTTGCAGGTCTCTTGCATGCGGGAGACAGGCTGGTGGAGGTAAACGGTCATCCTGTGTTTGGACTGGAACCAGAACAGATTATACAGATTCTGGTTAGTCTACATATACTGTTAAATTATATGTTGGCCCAAAGCTTGATATTATGTTACCTAATTTCTATCCGGGTCAGCAAGTCAAGTAACCTTTATATCTTTAGTCTGGTCTGTACTGATTGTGTCAAAGTGGTTTCACAAAGATAAACATAGCAGAATCAACCATGGAAACTCAACTATGGAGATCGCTGTATTCAGATTTAGCTGTAAAGCAGCTCTAAAGTCAGTTCAGTGCTGGTTCAGTTCAGATCAATAATAGCTTGAAGATTGCCATTTTGAAACAAGTTAAATTCTGCTATAAGCTGTTCAAGGCAGCAGTGTCATTAGCCAGTTCAGTGCAGCAGTACAGGACAGTATATTGTTAAAGTAGCTCTACAGAAAACAATAGTGCCATCATTTTTAAAAAATTTTTACAACAAATTATCCCTACCACAGGCACACTCCCAGGGAACGATAATGTTTAAGGTGGTTCCCATCACTGACAGGCCAGTCAACAACCAGACCATGGTGAGTTATCAAACGTCAACGCTACATTTATACTACATAATCCAAACTAGTCTGTATGTTTTACTAGATCATAACCAGTGTATAGCAGGAATAGCTGGACATTATCTACTTTAATTCTATATTAAAAATAAAAAGGCAGGAACTGCTGTATTAAACAGGGTAATAGTAGGATAGGAACCAATTCTCACTTTTAAATAGCTGCTTATTATTAACATATTGGATGTTATTAATAAGTAGCAAATTAGGAGTTTACTGAGGCAAATGTGATAGTTAATGGTTTGCTAATGGTAAGACCTTAAACCAGGGCTGTCCAAACTCGGTCCTGGAGGGCCGGTGTCCTGCAGAGTTTAGCTCCAACCCTAATCAAACACACCTGAAGCAACTAATCAGGGTCTTACCAGTCATGTTAGAAACTTCCTCGCAGTTGTTTTGAGGCAAGTTGGAGCTGAACTCTGCCAGACACCGGCACCTCAATCGAGTTTGGACAGCCCTGCCTTAAATAGTTTATGTGCCTCATTTGGATTTTGTTTTAAAAAGCATGAGAACCAAATAACCTTGTTGTCACAAAAGTATATTACAATTTTATTTAACCACATGTGTCACTAACAACAACTAGTGAAACATTGACATGCATTATGTAATTTTCCCACAATGAAAAAAACGGATTCCAAAAAAGTTGGGACACTAAACAAATTGTGAATAAAACTGAATGCAATGATGTGGAGATGGCAAATGTCAATATTTTATTC
>JAUCMU010000104.1:4107923-4140035 GCA_032275025.1 Enteromius treurensis
CAGCCTCTTATTGCTACTTGTCCCAACTTTTTTGGGATTTGTTGACACCGTGAAATTTTGAATCAACATATTTTTCCCTTAAAATGATACATTTTCTCAGTTTAAACTTTTGTTCTGTGATTTATGTTCTATTCTGAATAAATATTATAAACATTTGCCATCTCCACATCATTGCATTCAGTTTTTCTTCACAATTTGTTAAGTGTCCCTTTTTGGAATCCGGTTTGTACACTGCATTTGCATTGACCTTCAATTTGCGCTATTAAGAATGTTCTGAAATGTTTTTTTTACATTTAATTAATTAGACTAGCAAAAAACTAGCAAGAAAATCATTTCATACAAAAAAACCCTTCTTTTAATGTCCAAGAACATTATTAGATTCCACTTATTATGCATGTAGAGAGGTCATGTGACAACACAAGTGTGTGCATCTATCAGCTGTGAACATGCACAATGTTTTTAATGGCTTTGCTCTCCTCTCAAGCTGTATGTACGTGCTATGGTGGACTACAATCCCCACGGGGACCCTTCCATTCCCTGCGCAGATGCCGGCATGGTGTTCAGGAAGGGAGAGATCCTGGAGATTGTGGATCAGTCAGACTCTCTATGGTGGCAGGCTGTGAAACTGCCCAGTACCTCTGCCTGCGCTGGCCTCATTCCATCCACCAGCTTGCTAAAAAGGTCAGTTCTAAGGGGTTAAAGGTCGGTGACAGAATAATTACACTTCTGCATAGGCTGCGTGATGATGTGATGAGATTTGTCAGTTGACTTGAATGTTGATGGGAGATTATGCTGATAATCAATTTGAAAACCCGACTGTGGCTTGTGTGCGTTTGTAGGAAGCAGAAAGAGTTTTGGTGGTCTCAGCCTTATCATCCTCACTCTTGTGTCCAAACCTGTGAGTAAACAGTATATGCTGTTATTGTCTTATATGTGCATTTACTCAGTGTTTTTAATTTAACTGTTTTGTATTGGCTATCTTTTGTCTCCATGCCAACCTGCAGTGAGCACAGTGGATGAAGGTGAGCATTTAGTCCAGCCTCGGAATATACTGGACAGTAGGTTATAATGTTCGCATTGCCCAACAAAATAAGCTTACAAAGAGTTTAGCCAAAATGTAGGTGCACTACAATACACCTACATACTTAACAAGGCTGCATTTATATGATGAAAACACAGTAAAAACTGATATATTGTGAAATATTTGTACAATTTAAAATAAGTGCTTTTTTATTTATATTATGTCATTTGTGATTCATTCCTGTGATGCTAAAACAACTGTTTTTAATACAAAGGTTAACAAAGTAGTGCTGTTTCTTATTTTAGTGCGTACACTGCTTGTGCATGCAGTGTGAAACAGACCATAGTCTCTGATATCTTTCTTATCAATAAGAACCCCCCCCCCTTTTTTTTTTTCTACAGAAGATGACATGATTGCTATAGATGAGAAATGTGTGGAAGCAGGTATAGTTTCTTGTCCGGTTTAAATGCATATTGGATACATAATGCTTGTTATACTTATACCTGTATGTGTTGTTGTTTCCTCATGCGCAGATGAGGAGGCGTTTGAATCCGGTAGGTAAGTCCTGAAGATATCAGGAGAAACGTACCGAAATTCAGATTTATAATCAATGTTTTAATCAATAACAGAACAGTCCCGCTCAATTGACTTATGTCACAGATCTTTCAGTGCAGCAGTTAATACTGTAAATGAATTACCACTGGTAACATTTTTTCCCCGTTTCCTTCCTGATGATTCATTAGAAGAGCTAAAGGATGGTGAGTGTATATAACTCACATAATAATTGCTGTTGCTGATTTGATTTTTATTTCATTGAGCCATTGCTAATTATTCTGTGTTTGCTGATAGCTGCATTAACTGTGTCTGGTGTTGTGTTTCAGAGGAGAGTGAATTCAGCACCAATATTGAAGGGATTTATCTGAGTGAGTGACTCTCGGATATTACAGAATTTACTGGTTTATATTTACTACAGCAGATTTACAGAAGCCCTTTCTGCCAAGGACCATAAAAATAAATGGTAAAATCCAATTACAACTTTTTTTATTTCAGAATTGAGACTTTTTTGAACGTGTATTTTACCCCCTCAGCAACACACTCTAAATATCTAATAAAATTTTATTATATTATATAAAATGAATTTGAACTGGCAATTATGTATCTATATATCACAATTCTCACTTTGAATTAATTAATTATTATTATTATTATTATATATTTTTTGTCCACAATGAAATAAAAAACAAAACATAAAGGCAATTGCCACCTTTTATCTTATAAATCTTTTTCCCTCATAATTACAGTTGTTTTTACTTCACAGTTTGGACTTTTCTACTCAGAATTGCAAGTGTAAGTCAGAACTGTTTTTTTTTTATCCAATGGCAGAAATGGGCTTCTATTAGCTTTAAATGGTTCACAGCATGAAGGCAACTTGGATGATTTATCTACAACTATTTGCAGATACCGAAATGTGGCACATACGAATGATTTAAATGAATGAATCATGTAGAAGAATGTATCAATAAACCAGTCAAGTAGAAGAAGCTGTGATTTTTTTTTTTAGATGCTAATTTGGTTGTAAATTCATTTATTACATATAACATGCATTGATTATAAAAAAAACAAAAAAAAAACTTTTCACTTATTAGCTTTGTTCCTGCTTCTGTAGCATCATATGATTCTTTGCATTTATGATTGTGCTTTTATTCTGTGTGCATCTTATGTGTATGTCAGCTGGTTTTCGACAAAGTCTTCGTCTCTGCCGCCGACGGAGAGGTCAGGCTTTTGGAACGTCCCAGTTCTGCACCCTACGCTGTCCCTCGAGCTGTTACAGTTCACTGGCCAACCCGTATGAGGAGGTGGTGCGCTACCAGCACCATCCAGAGCACGCACATCGCCTCATAGCACTGCTGGGTGAGTGTGTCTCACGAGGATAAAATCAGCAAGCAAAATACACACATTACCTTACAGATATATTGTACAACTTACAGTAGCTGTGTTCCTGCATGCACATTATCATGTACGTTCTAAAACGGTATTCTGCCGCCAGGTCCGTCTGGGGTCGGGGTAAATGAGTTACGCAGGAGGCTAATAGAGATCAATCCCAGGGTCTACCAAGGAGCCGTTCCCCGTGAGTTTCATTCTACAAATATGACTTTGTGTGACACAACTGTACATATCCATGCTGATTTTGAAGTTGACTTTAATTTCCATTTAGATACCACAAGGCCACCCAAATGCCATGAGGAGTCTGGCCGAGAATATCACTTTATCAGCCGAGAGCAGTTTGACACCATGGTCTGCAATCACAGGTGGTCTAAATATACTTGTGCTGTGCATTCACAGATAATGTTTCAGATTTCTTAAATAGGTCACAGTCTTCCTCTCTCTTGCTTCCTCAGGTTTATTGAGTTTGGGGAGTTTAGAGGTCATCTCTATGGCACTAGCGTGGATGCGGTTAAAGATGTGTTGGCGAGTGGAAAGATCTGTGTGATCGACATTGAGCCATATGTGAGTTTCTCTTGAAAATATATTCATCTGTTGTTATTAGTGATGCTTGCTAAGGTTTATTGCTAGTATTTTGGGTCAGAAACAACCCCTTAACTCGTGTCGAAGAGAATAGTGTTCTCGTAGTATTATTAATAAACTCTCAGGGTTGTTATTGCTAACAAAAAACTGAAACTATTAAAAAAAAATTTGTTAATTGAAATAAAGCTAAAATAAAATGTAAAATTTTACATTAAAAAAGTAAACTGATCAAAAATCCTGCCATGGCAACTTACTTAAAAGTTGAAACACTAAAATTGCTATAATAATAACCAAAAAACTAAAATCAAAAACTAAAGCTGAAGTAAAAAGTAAAAATAAAAAGTAAAAATATTAATAATAAGACCTAAATAATTAAAAAGAAATAAAACCTAAATAGTAACTATATATATAATATATCGTTTGATTTATACTTGATATTTGTATATTTTATCTTGGCTTTTTTAATGAACAAAATTTAACAATCATTTGAGTTTCAGTAATCAATAACAACCCTGGAAAAGAATTGTAGATGCTATTATAAAACAAGAATAAAAAATTATTGTATAATAAGAAAGATTGGCATATCTTCTAGGTTAAACCCTGATTTGTTATAACCATGGTGCCTGATTTGATGCTTTGCTTTGCTTTCTACGTTCTTGATCTCCAGGCATTAGGGTCAGTGAGGACTACAGAGGTGAGGGCGTATGTCATCTTTATAAAGCCTCCTACCGTTGAGCAGATGAAGCGCACACGAATAAACTCGCATATCATCACAAATTACTACACCAGCCGATCTTTTAAGGTGAGCCAGCATCTTTACCTATGTCAATTTATTTTTTATGGTTGGTCTCTTAAAAGTACAGTTTGTGTATTTTCTCTCTCTTGAGACAGGATGAAGATTTTCAGGAGATAGAAGATGCAGGACGCAAAATGGAACAGCATTACTGTCAGTTCTTTGATCACGTGATAGTAAACGATGGCCTGCAGGGTGCATGTGTACAGCTGCTGACGGCAGTGAGGAGAGCTCAGGATGAACCGCAGTGGGTACCGGCTGCATGGATCAGACCGACTGACCAGTCTTAATTTGAAGAGCTCAGGGATACTAGAGGAGAATGGATAAGCATGTATATGCAAATAAACTTTTTTTCACCTTTTTTTCGGTGTGTTTTGTCTGTAAAATGTTAGTCTGAATGCAAAATATGTTTACATTTTTACAGATGTCAATCTTTCGTTCACCCATGTGAAAAAAATAAATAAAACCTTTATTTAACTCTCCAAAAGAGATTTGGTATTTTTGAGCACTCTTAATCCATTTGAAACTGAAAAATTAGAAGAACAGAACTAACGTCACTTGAGTTGATGTGTTTATGGAGCAGCTGCGTTTCCATCTGAAAGTTAAGAAATAATACTTTTCACACCGAATGTTATGCATATGCGCTTTTGAGGTTTTCCTTTAAAGTCTATTCAATTTTTAAAAAGGCGCTTATATAATTTGTATATAAGTTATAAATTCAGTTAGAAATATTAAGCAAACATCTTTTTATAATATACTTTTAAAAAAACTTGCATATTTGACATGCATATTTTCCTGCTCTTGAGACTTTATAATTGTAAATTAATTTAGTTATTTACATAAATAATTGTTAATAAAAAGAATACGATATAATAGGATCATATAGTCTTTCAATAACAATTATTTTAAAACGTAAGTGTAATCCGTCTTTTGTGTAACGTTACTTTGTGTAGTATGGTTTCCAGCCTTCTGATTGCCCTTATACACGTTTAATTACGTTCTGAATAGTAGCGCGTCTCTATTACGTACAGTACGTCAAGGAAGTTAGACACGCCCACCCGTCTCCAACATCAACAATAGACAACGTGCAAAACAAAATCTCAGACTACACACGACATGTAAACACTAAGATCATTTTTACTCCGTAATTAACTAGATATAGTTTGTATTATTCAACTCCAAAGAATGGATACGGAAGGAAAGGTTTGTTACGTGCATAAATGAGTTCAGCATCGTGTTCTGTAACGTTAGTTTGTTAGCAAGCAGTTACTGTCAGACGCGAATAAACTGCTTCATCCCTTAGGGTCTGCATAATTATAGCTGTTGTTTATATATTAATATTATATTATATGTTTGTAACGTTACGTAGGTTCTTAGCACAAGGAGAAGAGATCTCCCTCCCATTGCTCAAGGACAGAGGGTAAGTGTAGGATATTCATATGTTTCTGTTTGTTATGCCTTTTAGCTGTTGTTGATGAGCCTTTTCTTTTTCATTTTACTGAATGCAAGCACAACAGTAAACATAGGGTAAACTCTCCCCTCCCTGTAGATTTGTAAATCCATTGCAATCTGTTTAACCCTCTTACATTATTCTTGAAACCAAAGATTATAGAATATATGTGTATTTGAAGCAATAACTTGTTAATTCCAATAAATGCAATTGTAAATACAATCAGTACTAGGGTGGATATGAACACATTAGAATCATTCTCAAAAGATAAATTAAAAGGGTAAATCTCACAAAAATGGTTGTAGAATAGATCATATTTGACCCCTAAATCATAAACAAATGAATCATAATCATTTGGTGGCTTATTTTTTTAAAAGGTATTCTTACATTACTTCCATTACGTTTAAGCATAATTCTCATTTAAATGTTTCCAAATAAATGCTGTCCTTTTCAACTTTCTATTTAACAAAAAAAATTTTGAACTGAATACTCATGAAAGCTGCATTTATTTATTCAAAATAGCGTTTAAATAAACACATGAGCAAGTAAGTAGTGGTGATGTGTGTGTTTATGTCAGAGGGTTGAGTAACCGTATTTGATGGCGACTCCTGAGTAGCTCCTCTACATAATCCTGCTGCTTGGCAGATGCTCGTCTCAGATTAAGACTTGCATTAATCCTTGCTTTAAGTGCTCAGAGATGTTCGTTTGCACATGCCCTTTGTGTTCCCCCTGTACTCTTGAGTGGAAATGGCAAAAAAGCCTTCGGTAAGCTTTGTTAGACACAAACGTAGAGCACCTCAGCAGTTTAATTTTGAACTGTTTATTTCTAACCTTATATTACTTTTTGACGTTTCAGCGGGGACCACGAACACTGCCATCTACACCAAGGTGAGCTCACTTTGCAGATCAGATGTTGTTTAAATTGTTAAAAATGTTGTTTAAAGCTCTTCTTTTCTTTCCTCTTTCTTCATTATACCTTCAAATGCACAGTCAGGACACAGCAGGTGAGTGTTTCTCTTTGAATTGTTTTTCACATTTGAGATCTCTTGGTCCAGTCTTAATATGTCTTTGAGTAGGTAATAATGTTGAAATTTTATGATGCGTCTGTTAAATTGATTTGCGTTCATGTTTTAAGATAAAATCACAGTTTATCACAACATTAGATTATAAAATTAAGCTCTTCTGTTGCCCTTCAAAGAGGAGATTCCTGCTCCAAAGAGTAGGAAAAAGAAGGCCAAGAGGGATGTGGAGAGTGTGGATGAACATGATGGTGAGTTTAGCTGATATGTGCAACACACCTGATAGGAGAAAGTGGGACTATATATATATATATATATATATATAAAATGTAAAATATGATCATATAAATGTATATACATGTAAACATTTGTATGTATTTATATATATATATATATTAACATAAAAATAGCATATGTGTCTTAAAAATATCCATGCATGTGTTTGTATTTATATATACATAATAAATAAATACATTACACACTCATATATTATATAAACAAGAACTTATATTTTGGATTCCATTAATCCCAGTTAATTGTTTGACACCACTAGTAATATGGTTTGATGTCAAATGGTTGGATGTTTTTGCATTTGATCTTTTAGATTTTTACTGTTTCACTGATTTGTGCTTCATAATTATGGTTTATATTATTAATAGTGCTGTCAAATGATTAATCGCGATATTGTCATGTTGGTGCTTCTAAGCTATTGGGTCTTTAAGTGGTTTAAAGTAGTGCAGTGCACTAAATCAGCAAGTTTAAGTTGTGTTGAAATTGCTTTTCCAATCTGTGTCGGCATTGTGTACACATTTACACAAAAGAATTCATGGCTACTTTTGAATGGCTTTCAAAAGAGAGAAAGATGCGTTTTTGGAACCAGACAAAC
Source organism: Enteromius treurensis (assembly GCA_032275025.1). Lineage (NCBI taxonomy): Eukaryota > Metazoa > Chordata > Actinopteri > Cypriniformes > Cyprinidae > Enteromius > Enteromius treurensis. The sequence continues at coordinate 4,115,619 of JAUCMU010000104.1, forward strand.
GTCTGGTATCACCTGCAGAAGCATTGTGTGCAAGAGTTTGTTTCACTCTTGGATTTTGTAGATGGTGGAATGGAAATGGGAGGGCTTACCAGTCGCAGACAGTCTGAATGTCAGGAACCTTTGACCCCAGAACCTGTGGACAATCCACCACAAAGGAGGAAAAAGAAAAAGAAAGCACAAGCATCTGGTAGAAACACTGGTCAAAACCATGTCCTGTTGATTACAACTCTGATATCTGTAGAGGTACCATTTATTAACATTGACACCCCAGAAATAATGCTGATTTGCTCTTACTGGTCAGATGTAGAGGGAGATCAGACGGACCTGGTGTCAAATGGAGATATGGTGGATCAGAATGTCGAAGAAGAGGTGACACGCAAACCAAAAAAGAGGAAGTACGTTTATATTTATATATACACACACCAGGTTACTGAAAGGATCCTGACATTTTCAGCTCATGCTGTTTTCTTTCAATTCCTTCTTTCTCCAGAGTGAAACCTAAAGTAACCGAAACACAGTCCAACAACGAATTGGATATAGAGGATGATGATATCATTACAGACCCCCAGGTGCCCGTCCCCCAGCATTCCTTGTTCTCCGCTCCCCAGGGGCAGAGCCAGCCTGTGGGGAAGGTGTTTGTGGAGAGGAGCCGTAAGTTTCAAGCAGAATAATAATAATAATACATTTATTTTATATAGAGCCGTTAAAAGTTGCTTTCTCAAAGAGCTGTACACGAAAACTTACATAAAGGAAAGCACAACAATGTAAAACAGTAAACCTATAAATTCAACAAATTCTAAAGATAAATCACAAAAATCAATAAAAAGAAAACTAATCAATTAAAAGCATTTCTGAACAGGTTTTGAGAAAGGGTTTAAAAACAGCTAAAGAATTAGCATTCCTAATGTCCCTAAAAGATATGCCAGATACTGAGGAGCGAGACCATGCAGAGCCTTGTAAGTAAACATTAGGATTTTAAAATCGACGTGGTATTTAACAGGGAGCCAGTATAATATACAATAAATCTGAGGAATACCAGCATAGAAGTGATAGCTGAGTGCCGTGGATGCACAATGCATTCTGAGATAATAGGGTGACCGGAACAAGCAGGAGTCCGTTTAAAGTTCAATGTATTGAGCAAAAATTCCTAAGTGCAGTAAAATAGCACCACAACAACAAAAATACATCAAAGAAATAAATAAAAACACTACAGTACAGTGCAGACTATTGTTGCAACTCATACTGTCTCTGGCTGTGGTATTGCAACAACGATCACGCCACTTCACCACACCTGCACACACCTGTCTACTATTTGGGACAGTCACCGTCTTAATGTCTTGGCCCCACTCCAAAGTCTGTACATTGTCAAGGAGTAACTCCAGGACACTGAGGTTAAGGGATCTTAGACCAAAAGAATAGATATAAATGCTAAAAAGCAGGGGACCAAGAACCGAGCCCTGTGGGACACCAGTACAATTTGTATATAGTGTGTAGTTGTTTGTTTCTAAACATTTCAGTATTTTTAAAGTGAAGTTGTTTGTAGGCAAGGTACATAATGAAATAAAGGGCGACTGACCATTAATCTTTGGTGGCAGGTCGTTTTCAAGCAGCTGAGCGAGTGGACCAGTGGAAGGCCAGTGTCCCGGTGGAGCAGAACTTTATGGACAGCCGCTCAGTGTGGACCACTAGAGACGTCTCCTTGAAACTGCACAGTGGCTTCAGGTTTATTTTCACACTTTATTTTCCAGTTTGTTCATATCTGTTCAGTTGCTTAAGACTTTAACTTAAAGGGGTCATGAACTGACTGTTTTAAATTATTTTGTACTATTCTTTAACTTGTAATGTTATCAATATTTTTACATCAAAAAGCATCATAATTAAAAGTAGTATGCTGATTTCTATCCTGTTTTTAACCCTTCTCATCAAAATGCTCTGTCTGAATAGCTGTGGCGGATTGTAGACTCGGAAGTAACTGCCCATTGCTGTGACTGGCTAACAGTTCCAATAAAGCTCCAATATAATCGGCACAGTATTGTTTTTTTGTTGCATTCTTTCTCAAAATCATGCGTCTCCCACTCAAACGCTACACGCAGAAATCAGTAGGCCGGGCTAAACAGGCATCTTCTGCATCTTCTGGTGCTTATCCACACTATTACATCATAAAGTAGCACATTTCGCAAGCTATCCTTTTGGCAGGCTGGCTTCAATATAAGCTGCTTTTAGACAGGGTGTACTCACAGTAGGCAATCTGAACCATGCCAGACTGCATTTGATCGCCAAATTGTGGTTCGTTTGACTAGTGTGAGTGCTCAAAACGGCACGAATGATAAAGTACAATGTGAGCGCAGGCCAAAAGGGGTATTGGGGAGGGGGATAATTGTACTTGGTTCACGGCAACCGTGCCTTGGGTGAGTACATTCTAACAAGAAAGTTTTGAGTTCTCTTTAATAGTACAATGACATCTTATATGTCAAAAGATCAAAGGAATTTACATTTCTCAGTTGATGACCCCTTTAAAATGTGTTTGGTCATTTTATGCACATGGTACCTTTTTGACTGAAATGAATTTTTAATAAAATTTAAAATAACTATTTTCTATGTTAATTTATTTTACAATTCAATATATTGGCAAAGCCAAGTTTTGAGTCAGAAATCCTTCTAATATGCTGATTTGGTGCTCAGTTAACATTTCTTATCACACTTAAAAATGGATGTGCTTATTTTTGTTAAAACCATGATACTTTTTTCAGTTTTGTTCGAAGTTCAAATTAATAGCACCCCTTTTAAATGTATTCTACTATCACCTACTATCAATCAATTTATTGCATACTTGCTGAGCCAAAGAAAATATCTCACTGACCCCCAAACCTTTGAATGCTGAAAGACTTTTGTAAACCTTTACGGTTTTTGCTGCGCAGGGTGGTCGGCCTGTTTTCTCATGGCTTCCTGGCTGGTTATGCTGTATGGAATATTATTGTGGTCTATGTTTTGGCCGGGGAACAGATGAGCGCTCTTTCCAACCTACTCCAGCAATATAATACCCTGGCCTATCCCGCACAGTCCCTGCTCTACCTGCTGCTGGCCCTCAGCACCGTTTCTGCCTTCGACAGGTGAATCACCTAACCATAATGTCATTTTCGCGTGACCTAACTCAAACAAAAATCCAGCAAACACTGTTGCCATAGATATTTGTAGATGCCTGAGCCATTGAAATTAAATTAAACTTAACTACTTTGATCGCTCTCCAAACAGGATGAATCTTGCCAAAGCCGCTACGGCCATGAGGAGTTTACTGACCCTTAGTCCTGTGGCACTTGCTTCCTTCTGTGAGTTTATCATATTTCTATCAGAAAATTGATTTATGCACTCATAGAAGCCATTTATGTAAACAGCAGTGTTTAAATGTACACCTTTTCCATTTCAGTGTACTTTTCTGCACTTGTTTTATCGTTAAGCCAGCAGATGACGAGTGATCGCATCCATCTGTATAATCAGTACTCCAGCTATAATGTGACGCTCTGGTAAGACCCTCTCATTAGAGCATCCTGGGTAAATGCTGTACAGTAATAGAAGCTGAGACGTTGTTGTGTCTCCTCACAGGCAGCCAGGCTCAGAGCGCAGCATCCTTTACCCCTGGATCATAGTAAACCTGGTGGTCACTTTACTTGTTGGGCTGGCCTGGGTTCTGATGTCAACAAGTCCAGATATTGACCACACAGAAGGTAAAAGCTACAGAATGTTATTTTCACACACTAACATCTTACTCAATGGTTTGAATGGTAACATACTGTATATTTCTCATTTAAAGAAAGTACAAATACAACATACAGTATTCATTTTTAACATATCCTGGTGTTCAAAACTGAAATTTTCAAATGTAAAAATGAATATTACATTCACATTTTTCCCCCCTCTGTAGAGTTTTTAATGTTGATGGAAATGGAATATCCAAAAGCAGAAGAAAAGGGAAACATCACTGCATAAGGCACCTGAAGGCGTACTATTTTGATACTTGATTTATCATTGTATATATTAGATATGTCAAACACTTTGGATCTCAGCAATACATTGTTTTTTAATAAACCATTCTTTGTCTGATCGTTATATAAGTGATTGCACAAAAGGCCACATTCTTTTGGCATTTTATTAATGTCACACTGGAGCGGGCTGAGGGCGAGGTTTGGCCCGATGAATTAGAACAGCCACAACAAGTCCACAGACACCAAACACAGTGAGAGCTCCTGCCGCCCATAATCCATAATCTAATATCTGTGGGACTATAAGAACATACATTTCCAGGTTAATGTTAGTTTGCATGGGTTGAATAAAAAATAAATAACATGGCGCTTTCATACCTTCTTCATCTGCTAAAGTTTTAGAAACTTGGGATACAAGTATGACCTCCCCACTTGATACTACAACCTTTTCCTCAGAATCCTGCAAGTCTTCTGAAACAGCCTTTCCTAATAAACAGAGAAAAAAAGAAAATATTTTATTATATATTCATGCATTTAGTTTAATTTATTTATAATGAGGTTGATGATTATTGTATGCAAATTTATTTTATAATATATTTATAATATATTTTATTAAACATTTTCAATTAATAATTAGACACATACATACACACATATGTATATGTATATATATATATATATAAACAATTTACTATTGTTTTATATTATTAGTATTTATTATTAAATGTGAAATAATTATAAATACATTTGTTTACTTAATCTTAATTTTATTAAAAAAAATATTTAGCCAACAACCAATGTATTCATAAATATTTGTAATAATGTTTATTATTATTATTATTATTATTATTATTGCTGCTGCTGCTAGTACTACTACTACTAATAATAACATTTTTTGTTTTTATTTGTATTTTATTACTAATAAACATTCCTTAATATTTTTATTTATATTTTATTACTAATACACATTTCCTAAGAAAAACGTCCTTATGACAAGTTAAAGTATTTGAAATAATTATGTATAAAAATTAAATATATAAAATATTAATAATTTAGCAGTTATTCATATTATTGTTAAGAAATATTATTTAAAATATATTCTTAAATATTACATCATTATATAATTTAATTACTAAAAATGTATGCGTTTCCATTAAAATAACTGAATATTATTATCATTAACCATAAGTCTAGAATCTTCTATGTAGGTGCACTCACTTGTCCTGCTGTCACAGCTGGGATCACATGACTCAGTGGTGGAGGGGTGGCAAACAGACATAGCGCAGTGAATAAAAATCTGTTAAAGATGTGGCAGAGGACAATAAGATAAGCGAGAGCCGAGGAGAACATGTGATGAACATGAATTTACACACCCTTTCCTGTAGTAGTGCAAGCGAGGATTGATCTACAAAACTGAATGTCTTCACAACAAAACGTTTGTAATGAGATTGGTGCAGATTTGACTGTCCAACAGGAAGCACTGTGGTAAGCTGATGGTCATCCTTATATGAACAGCTATGAAGAGTAATAGAAACATGTAAACCAGTGTACAATTGAAGTATCTGCAGTTGTTTTGGCATCAACACATTGACACTAAATGTCCATGTTTCCTTAGATAAATGAGGAAAGTGGAGCTTGAATGAAAGAACTCAGGTGTACCCATTTATCGCAAGGTCCCACTGAGGCAGACTCAGGGATTCAGGATTAGAAGTGGCCCAGCAGTGGTCCAGGACCAGGATAAGGTTTGGATCCGTCCTTTCCAGAATCCGCACCTCCACATACAAAGGTTCTCTCAACACTTTAGTAACAGGGTAGTCCGCCTCAGAGTAGTAAGAGGTGTATATATCCTCTTAAATACACAAAAGCAATGCTGAATTAATTAACTGCATCACATTGTACAGTGACAGTCTTTGAGCTGGTAATAAACAAATTAGTGGTACTCAAGATACAGTAGTTTTACAGTACCAGTATCAGTTTTGCCAATTTAGCAGTTTTAAAGCTTAGCGACTTCCACATCCCTTTTGAGACTTTCTTCTTCTAAATGTTTAGGGAGAAATATAGAAACTTCTTGGACAAACCTGATCTAAATTCTCCTCTTGTCCACTGATCTGAATTCATATTTTTATAGATTAGTGAATTTGCCATTATGATGTCATCTGCTGACTCTAAGCTACTTTTACTTGAAAGCACTGGCAACACCCATATTTCAACAAATAATAAATAAAAACGTTTTCTGAGAAACATGATTTCTAAAGAACCATTTGACAATAAAGACGATGCAAAAAAAATCTTCTAGTTCTAACACCCCAGGAATAAAAAAACAAATCTTACCAACCTCATACTTTTAAATAGTACTGAATTTAGACATTACTGTTACTTTTATACCATGTCAACAAATATCTGTAGCATATTAGATATTAAAGAACAGTCAGAAATCTAATATTTCTAGATTTTTGGGTCTTGTGCTTGTTTGACAAGGAACATTTCAGGATGATTTGGAAAAATATGTGCTTTTATGAAATTATAAAACTCATCTAGTTTGCAAGGTAAGCCGCCTTGGGGAAACATGTTATGCAGTGAAATTGTAATTTCTGTATTCTCACCATCGGAGCATGCTTTAGTGCTGCACTGTCCATTGGCGAGTCTGAGCTCTATTTTGAGCGGGCCGTTGTGAGAGACAGGGGGAGGAGGAGGAACCATATTCAGCTCCACCAGCAGAGCCTCAACAGCTAATCTCGAATACCTGCACTGGAGCTTCAACCTTCAAGACACAGGAAGGAAATACTGGGCCTCTTGCATTGTGGTACGTTTCCCAAAAGCATCTTTAGCTAACCATGATCGTTATAGTTCCATTGAACTCTATTGATAATGACAGAACTTATGACCATGGTTGCTTTTGGGAAGCGCACCCCTGATCGTTACCAAAAACTTCAGCATAAAAACAGACAAGGCTCCTCACTCATGATAACCGTCTCTTATAATTGATCCATTAGGTCCAAGGCCCACTTCATAAGCGAATGACATCATGTTCTCATAAATAACAAAACCGTTTTCTTCCTGAAGGATGTAATTGAAGACAAACAATAGTGACCATAGGGTAACGATTTCATGCCCATTCTCTTCAGTGATATATATAACATGCTCCAAAGCTCTTACAGCAATCGCATTCCCACCTTCATTCTGGTGCCGCAGGAGCTGACAGTGAACTGATGGATGGCGAAGCTGGCAGTGTGGCTGACCGAAGGGCAGTGGTCACTGGTGTCATTCTCCAACATGTGGATGGAGTCTAAACTGATGCGTGGCATGGTGGCATCTCGAGCAACCACCACTAAAAACTGCCCATCTGTTGTGCACTGCAGAGTGACTGGAAGAAACATGAAAAAAAGAACTTCAGTGTAACAGAATGTTTTGCACACAATCATAGAGGCGTTATACAGTTGCAGTGCTTAAATTATTTATTTGCTTGCGTAGTAAAGTTGTACTGTGGTACTATAGTCACCAGACAATCCATGGATGACAACTCATAACCATGATTAAATCAATGTGGATGGTTTATATAAAATAGAATATAGTATTTATGAAACAGCCTAACAATATTAGCCATAGATGTCCAAGAAATATATTTTCCCACAACACTAGGAGTAAAAAAATACACTTGTTTTGAATAACTGTGATTCCTAATAGATTTTTATCACTGAAAGATGATACATTTTAAATATAAGTATGTATTATTGGTGGTTAAATAACAATAACAAATTTAGTTTATTTCAGTTTTTACAGCTTTAAAACTTCTTTCAAACATATTAAGAGAGATTAAAAGTACTAAATCTGATTTATTTTTCACGCTCACCTGCCTTGGCATAATAACAACCCTGAGTATCATAACAGCAGCTGATAACGTCACATTCATCTGAAGTGATGTCAGGCTCTCCACACTTGATGCGCTCGTGATACTGCTCGAGCACACAGCGCTGAGAGCCGGAGAAAGACGAGCTCATCTGATTCAGCTCCGGCAGAAACCGAGCCCTCTCCTGCTGCTGGGGAAACTCCTTCAGAACCGGCGAGAATGCTAAACCACCGGCCTGATATCGGGACATCTGCAAATCAGCATTGCTCAAATATACACTAACCTTAAACGTAAACGCAATTAATATTGCTGTAACCAACATTTTTGCTGCTTATTACTTTCACAAAGTAGCTAGTTTTTTCGGTATGTGTCACATTTAAAGAGTTCTAAACGAGCCTAATTAGCTTTAGCCCCGCCCCCTTAAATATAAACAAACTCATAAAATGGAAAAAAAAAACACGAGTAAATACTATAGCTTTAGTCACACGTTTACAATTTTACAAAACGGCTACTTATAATTAAAATAAACAAATATTACAAAATTATATTTAATAATGACGGACACTACATATTTATAGTAATATTAACCTTTAGGTATATGTGAGTACAAAAAATAAAAAAAACATCAATCATGGAAGACGGGTTGGTTATAAAAAATATATTTAAATAAATATCCCTAAATGACGACTCTCTGCGACTGATTGGTTTAGCCTCGTATGCAGGATGTGTAGTTGAGCACCGATCCAAGGGGCGCAGGTCTCTGATGGTCACTGTAGACGTGGATTGTTAGCTACTAGTTCTGTGAACAGTTTAATTACATATATGACGATCCTCAGACATTTCTGAAAAGCAAATATGCTGGATTTTGCTATATTTGCAGTGACATTTGTCATCATCCTGATCGGTGCTGTCCTGTATTTGTATCCGGTGAAAAAAATATATTATCTTATCTGTTTTTGCAAACTTGTGATCATGTTTTATATGAAATATATCGCTATTGAATCGCTACTAAATATGTTTGGTTTAAATTCTGACCTGCTACATTTAGAAGGTCATCGCTTCACTACCTTGAAGTTTACTTCTTTTGAGAATGCGTGAAGTTGGATATAACGTTACATGTAACGTTACATGTTAAAACGGCTATAATTTGCTGTCAACGGACTTAAATATTTCACATATGTGTATATTAACACGACGTTTTCTTATTTTAATGTCAGTCATCTAGAAGTGCCTCTGGTGTGCCTGGACTAAACCCCACAGAAGAGAAGTAAGAGTTTGAGATACTGCCCTCTATTTATTTCTTTAGTTTCTTTAATAAACTATTGCTTTATTTTTCCAGAGATGGGAATCTGCCAGATATAGTTAAAAAGGGAAGCCTGCATGAGTTCCTGGTGGGTCTCCATGATGAGTTTGGGTCTGTGGCATCTTTCTGGTTCGGTCGGAGACCAGTGGTCAGCCTGGGTGCTGTGGACCAACTACAACAACACATCAACCCCAACTGGACCAGTAAGTAGAACGTACAAAAAGAGAGAATTAGTATTTTGAAAAAACTTCGCTTAATAAATTAATATTTTAGCAAAACATTACAAATGGTATTATGAATCAATTGTTACTCATGATACACTGAATATATACAGTACTGTGCAAAAGTCTTAGGCCACTAGTACTTTAACCCAACAAAAAAAATAGTTTTGAGTGAGTTATTTCTATCTTTTTTTGCAGTAGCGTGTCAGTGAGAAATAACAGCTTACATTTCCAAACATTATTTTTTGTCATTAAATGTAATAATGCAGTGAGATTATTGTCTGACAACAGCCAGTGCTCCACACAGAGAGCAATGGCTGCAGAGCTACAGTACTGTTCAAAGTTTTAGACACCCGTGTAAAAGGGTTAGGGTTAGGGTTAAATCACGGATGCTTTATTAAACACATGTTTGTACCCTTTCCGCAGCGGATTCCTTTGAGACAATGCTCAAGTCGTTGCTAGGTTACCAGTCAGGTTCGGCAGTGGGAGTGACGGAGTCGATGATAAGAAAAAAAGTGTATGAGGGAGCTATCAATAAAACCCTGGAGAACAACTTCCCTTTATTGCTTCAGGTCTGTTCATGGGCGTTTATATATATCCCTAGATCAGAATTTCACTATTTGAACCAACAACAGTTGCTCCCTTGAATATAACCCATTGATATCTGCCTTAAACTCAAGTTCTTGGATTTTTCTTTATAATAAACAATACTGAATATAATGAACAGTCCCCGTTTTTAAACATGCAATCCCTCTCTTACTACAATTTTTTTTTTTTAGCTGGTAGAGGAGCTGGTTGATAAGTGGGCATCTTATCCTAAATCACAGCACACACCTCTTTGTGCTCATCTGCTCGGATTGGCTATGAAAGCTGTCACTCAGCTTGCCATGGGGAGTAGTTTTCAGGATGATGCTGAGGTCATTCGGTTCCGTAAGAACCATGAAGCAGTGAGATTTCCTATATCTATTGTCATGCTTATGAAAATTCTAATTTAAAAAAGTGATATTTTACATATATGCATATATAATATACCTGTATTTAAATAGATATGGTCAGAGATTGGTAAAGGGTATCTGGATGGATCCTTAGAGAAGAGTTCCAGCAGAAAGAGCCATTATGAGAGTGGTAAGAAGGCAGCTAAATAGCTTTCGAAAGTGTTGGCTTCATTTTTCAGTGCAATTGTTCACGTGGTTTTGTTCTTTTCAGCTCTAGCTGAGATGGAGTCGGTGCTGAAGTCTGTGGCAAAGCAGAGGAGTCAGTCATCTTTTGTTAACTATTTACAACAGGCCAGTCCGACAGAGCGACAGGTAACATCATCTCAACACACAATTATTCATTTTCAAATTGAGTTACTGACTAATATTTATGCATAAATTATAAACAAACAATTATTAAATATGTTTTATGATTTTGTGCTCAGGTGATGGAAGATGGTATGGTTTTTACTCTAGCTGGCTGTGTGATCACTGCTAATTGTAAGATTCAATTTCTTGTTTTTTAGTGTTGTATAGTATTATAGTTGTTATTGACATTTTAACATCAGCTTTTCTTTTTGTATTTATTTTTCTATTTATAATTTGGTTTTAGTTAAATATATTAATTGATATATTTATGTTTATTACTATTTAGGTGTAATTGATTATTTGTTCATTTTTATTCAGTTATTAACTCTAGAGCTTCAACTTTTCGAAATTGTATTTATTTCAAGCCGATGTTTTAATAGTTTTAGTTAATGATAATAACACTTTGTGGCTTTTCCTTTTTTACCTTCATGTCATCATATTTTTGTTATTCTCATACATAATTTATGCCTGTTCTCATCTGTATTATTTCCCAGTGTGCATCTGGGCGGTTCACTTCCTATCGGTCTCAGAAGCAGTGCAGGAACGGCTCTATCATGAGCTTGTTGAAGTGCTCGGAGAGGAGCCTGTTACTTTGGAGAAGATTCCACAACTGAGGTGAGCAACAGTCGTGGCTTCTGTTACAATTCTGATAGTGTTACCCATATGGTATTCACATTTATTGATTTTATGAGATGCTAAATCAAGAGACCCCTATGTGAAAAAGTTTAAACATGAAGTAATTAATAGCACATGCATCCTAACATTTTAAAGCTCCTGGGTTTTTCTTGTCTCTGTACATTCTGGCCACTAGAGGGCATATGTGTGGAAATTCAATTTAAAAAAAATACCTTGCCAGTTTAACTCTATTCCACATGGCCGTCACTTGTCTGGAAATCATCGTTCTTGTTCATGTTTTCCACCAGATACTGCCAGCAGGTGCTGAATGAAACCGTCCGCACAGCCAAACTGACGCCTATGGCTGCCAGATTACAGGAGGTGGAGGGAAAGGTAGACCAGCATGTCATTCCCAAAGAAGTAAGAACTAGTCTTTTTCATTACTAGGCCCACATAAACGCTTAAAAAGCTTTGCAGGTTTCATTCAGTCATTCTTTCAGATACTTCTAACTATATCTAGTCTAGTCAGTATGGAGAGTGCCGTAACCTGCCTATAATGTTAAAAAATAATACTGGTTGTATGTTTATAGACATTGGTTATCTATGCTCTGGGTGTCGTCCTTCAAGATGCAGACACTTGGTCACTTCCATACAGGTGTGTTTGTGTATGTTCGTTTTATATAAGGTTGTGTAAGGGTCATGCTTTGCTGGTATTCTCACTTGTTTGTTTTCTTTGACAGATTTAATCCTGACAGATTTGCGGATGAGTCCGTAATGAAGAGCTTCTCGCTGCTTGGGTTTTCAGGGAGCCAAGCCTGCCCTGAACTAAGGTACAAGGAGAGAAAGATCACAAAAAATGTTGAGGTTTATTATTTGGTTACCTCGTGTCCTTCCAAGCAAGTATGAGTTTCTATTTTCTGTGGAATACAAAAGGAGATGTTTAGCAGAATGTTCAGGTTGCTCTACTAAATAGAGCAAAGGTGAACGGGAATTTTCAGTCAGGCTCAAGAATTTGAGTGAACAACTTTAGTATAAATACAGTCTTTAATATTATTGTGGAAAACGAGGGTCTTGGAGTCAAAAAATCAATAAATCTAATTCCAGGAACAGCTAATCTTAGAAAGATACAACATTTATGGAACAGGCAATATCGGATTTTTCTGGGTGCAAGTAGATAGGAGTTGGCCTTTGATGCCCAAAATAACTGGTTGGAGGTGTTGCAAATATGTCTGCTGAGTGACCTTTCTTTTCATTGTAAGGGACTATTTATAGACCCTTGTGTAGGTGAAGATATTTTTTCTGGTGTAATGAGAAAGCTAGATGTTTTCAAACTCTGACTTTACACAAACTAGGACTGGCTATATAATAAAATACCGAAATAATTACAATTAAAAGGATTAAATTCTGTATGTTTTTCTCAATACTCAATGTTTTAAAGGTTCCCACTCTTAATAAGCAATTCATTTACATGACTTTTTACTCACATTTCTAAAATATTACAAATCTTAACATAAATAGAAAAATGTATAATCCGTATATAAATACATTTAATATTCATTTAAAATTCCCTAATATATCTAGGTTTTCCAAGACTATGGAAAAGTTGTTAAAGTATTTAATTTTAAAAAAGCAATATTAGCTTGATTTCCTATCTCTGTTTGGCTTATTTTAATCCACCACACAGCCCACCTTTGAAGTGTGCTGAGGCCCCCTAGTGGACTCTGGCCCCTGTTTGAGAACTACTACTACAACCATAGAGGAATACCTTTTTACTGTTTTATCAAATAAAAAGATGTTCTATAGTAAATAACGACCAGTGTTTTTATCATCAGGTAAACTATTTTTTGGGAAACATTCAATGTCACAAAGTTCACAAATCTTCTCGCTCGGTCCTTCTCTTCCTCTCTATGTAGATTTGCATATACTGTGGCCGCAGTGCTGCTCAGCACACTGGTGCGCAGGTTGAGACTGCACAGAGTGGAAGGGCAAGTGGTTGAGGCCAGGTATGAGCTGGTGACCACACCCAAAGATGACACCTGGATCACAGTCAGCAAGAGGAACTGAAGGACTCCCCATCTCATATCCCTGAATGAGCCTCTTGGGAAATTACGCATGGCTCTATATTATGTGGGGCAGCAATTGATAAGATCAAAGCAATGTCATTTAGAAATAGATCAGGTTATTGAAACTGTGCCATTGTTTTTAGACCCTCATTCCCTTTGAATATCACAGACATTCCCTAAACAAAGATTAATGTTGAATCGCAGTCTTTTAAATGAAGTCTTTCTATGCGAATAAAAGAGTGGAATGAAGTGTCTGTGTGTCTATGCATCCATCTTGGCCAAATAATGAAATGATACTGTTGGATAAAGCACTATAGGGATACAGAAAAGGGGATCGAAAGAGTGACAAATAGTAACATATAGGGGAGGAGGAAAGAGAATTGTGAATGTGAAAGAGAGGGGTGGGGGTAATGTGGTGGTGTTTTCCTCCTGCGTGCATCAGTGAGGGAGAGGGGAGTGTGTGATGGTGGTGTTTTCCTCTTGCATGCATCAGTAAGATGTGAAGATGGCGGAGCTGCAGATGCTGCTGGAAGAGGAGATTCCTGCTGGTCGAGGAGCTTTGCTGGACAGCTACGCCAACCTAGAGAGAGTCGCCGAGTACTGCGAGAGCAACTACATACAGGTGACATTACAAAACCCCAAAAACACCCGAGACACGGCCAGGTTACAAGATGAGAAATGAGACGAGAGATGAAAATGATCCGACAGCTTGTGTTGTCGAGTGACAATGCAGTCGAGCGGACTGAATTCACGGCATGTTATTATTGCTTGTAATCAGTACTAGTTTTTATTGCACCAATTCAACACTCAACACACTTTATATGCGTTCTGTTGCCTATTTTAAGTGGGTTTGACCATAAACGGGGCCTCAAACGATGAGCTAGTTAGGCTAACACGCTAGCCGAAGCAAAACCAGTGTGCAAACCTCAGTGTTACACATCAAAGGTTTTCTTTTTATGTATTTAGTATGGATTTTTGTTGTTGTATATGCTTCTTTAAAACAATGTAATATGATTAAAGTTTGTGAATTGGGTAGTAGCGTTTGTGAATATATTTAATCAAAGCAGCGCAGTGTTTTTGAAGTTAGCTCTGCTGCTAAATGCTGAGGGCTTATGGACTGTTTTTATTTGATAAATTTGCTTTTTAGAGTAACGTTAGTTATCTATTAATGGCTGTTTTTCTACTAGTTTGATATTGTTAAGGTGTTGTTTGAGGCAGTGTATGGTCTGAAGGGTATACGTGTATAAGTGATCGTTTTCGGTTTTAGTTTTTTGGTAAGTTACTAACGTATCGCATCTAACGTCAATAATTTGTAGTTTCGATATCGCGCAATTTTACTACGGTTTAAGCTGTTAACTGTTGTATTATTTTTATGACAAGTGTGGTAGTTGCCAGCAAATACTGTTTGTTAATTATGTTGGTAAAGCAGTGGTTGCTTACTACGATGTTACAAAAATACCATAGCTAAGTTACTATGCAAGAACTATGGTAAATGCAGTTTTCCCCTGCTAGCATGAGTCCGATGATTCACTCTGGAATCTGTGAAGTGCTTCTGGAACGAAAAAAAATGAATGACTAAATTCATGTTATTTTTAGTATTCCTGGGGGATCCACAGAAGTGGGTGTGTAAGGACCTGCACTTCTCCGTTTAGTGTTTGTCATCCCTCAGAAATAGAGCATCAGAAATCAAACTCTTGACATGTATTGCTCCAAAAATACAGAGCATGTCACATGGACCCTGGCGGATCGGTGACTGGATGTCACTGGATATGACTTTGTTCTCTGTGGATGCTGATTCCAGTACTTTTGAGTCGTGATGTGTCCCTGATAAATATTGCATACTTGACTAGCGTTTGCCGGCCTGTTAATGCGCAAAACCATAGGGTTAGAGTTTAAGAGGGAGAGCTCACAGTTGTAAAGATGTTAAACAGGGTTTGCTTTGTGATTTGACTCCAGGGGGGTCTCGGTTCATATTGTACCTGATTCAGGCCCTCAGGAATCATGTGAGCGATCATGTTATTTAAAACCATCATGAAAGTAGAACCAGGACTTGTGAGCATTTCAAGCCTTTGAAAGCCATACAGAAGTTTTGCTCAAAGGAAAAAAAATAAACTCTTATTCACTGAAAATTTGAGCTGGAGTTCACAAATCTCTTTTGTGTTGAATTGAAGTTAATGTACCTTTCATGACAGATATGACGTTATTACAGACTCCAAAGCACTCTTGGTTTTTGCATGTTTTGCATTGTAATCTGTCACATTATATTTAAATCACGACTGTAAATTAGATTTAAGAAGAGGTACTGCATATTCATTATTAGTGTGTAACTGTGTGTCAATATTCATTATCAGTATATAAGCAACAGCCGCTTTGAGGCCGGTCCTTACATAAAGCTGTAGCATGGCAGTTGAAGGCTTGAAATATAGGCCTAGCGTACAAACCAAGTG
The DNA here is from genome assembly GCA_032275025.1 of Enteromius treurensis. NCBI lineage: Eukaryota > Metazoa > Chordata > Actinopteri > Cypriniformes > Cyprinidae > Enteromius > Enteromius treurensis. Next base: position 4,131,435 of record JAUCMU010000104.1, read on the forward strand.
GAATATATTTAAAATATGAAACTTGGTAGTGGCAGAATAAATCACCATCCACTGTTGTTAAATGGAAAAGATGAGCTCAGATATTCAAATGTCGTCTTTTGTATTTCACTGAAGAAACAAAATACGCATTGGAGCAACGTGGGGTTGAGCTCTGGGGGAACTAATAGCCAACAATCAGCTCGGAGTAAGTTAGGCTAACTCAGAAAGCTGATGTTTTGGGGAATAACTGTCATGGTTTTGATGTGAATTATCTTTGGCTTTTCATTTGTTTTGAATGCTATTAGGCATGTTTCTCTCCCCCACTATACTCGCTCACCGTAGCATTCATCATTGGGCCTTCCTATGTATTTGACAGCGTCACCATGGATACACTGGAAGGGAATGAATGATGGTTGTAGGCAGCCAATGAGGCAGCCAGTGACTCAAGGCGTTGTTTTCCGTCCCAGTGCTTTGCTCTGATTGGTTACCGCAGTGTCCGTTTTGCTCTTTCATATATAAGAAATTAAGCATGAAAGGAAGCACGGTTGTGCAATATAAATAAAAAAAGAGATTCCAAATTTTTTGGGATATATATATATATTTTAATGTTCTTTCCACATGAAACTAAACCCAGGACTACGTCATTTATTTAACAGATTTGTACTAATGACTGATTTATTCCGGAACAAAAAGGTGACTGCATTTATGAATTGGTCATTGATTGATTGATTCTTTCAGAGACAATCAGCAGTTCTTCTCTGACTTACTTTGAAATATTGTGTCTAAAATGTACAGGAAAGTATTCAGACCCCCTTACATTTTTCAGTCTTTGTTATATTGCAACCATTTGCTTAAATCATTCAAGTTAATTGACTTCAGATGATGCCAACCCTGGAACAACACGCAGCACCACTGAACTCTTCGAATGTTCCTTGTCTGTTCGATTATGTCATTAATTGATCTTTTCCTCACACCTATGCCATATGTACATGTACAAACTACTACTACAGATACTGTAAAACATTACTTTGGTGTAAAGCTGCTTTGCAATGATATGCATCATGAAAACCACTATACAAATAAATTTGAATTGAATTGAATTTATTTTCCTCATACATGTACACACACCATCATGCTTCACTGTTGGGACTGTATTGGACAGGTGATGAGCAGCGCCTGGTTTTCTCCACACATACTGCTTAGAATTGGGGCCAAAAAGTTCTATCTTGGTCTCATCAGACCAGAGAATCTTATTTCTTACCATCTTGGAGTCCTTCTGGTGTTTTTTTAGCAAACCCCATGCAGGCTTTACTGTGTCTTGCACTGAGGAGAGGCTTCCATCGGGGCACTCTGCCATAAATCCCAGACTGGTGGAGGGCTGCAGTAATGGTTGACTTTCTACAACTTTTTTCCCATCTCCCGACTGCATCTTTGGAGCTCAGCCACAGTAATCTATGAGTTCTTCTTTACCTCTCTCACCAAGGTTCTTCTCCCCCGATAGCTCAGTTTGGCTGGACGGACAGCTCTAGGAAGGGTTCTGGTCGTCCCAAACGTCTTCCATTTAAGGATTATAGAGGTCACTGTGCTCTTAGGAACCTTAATTTTTTTGTAACCTTGGCCAGATCTGTTTCTTGTCACAATTCTGTCTCTGAGCTCTTCAGGCAGTTCCTTTGACCTCGTGATTCTCATTCGCTGTGACATGCATTGTGAGCTGTAAGGTCTTATATAGACAGGTGTGTGGCTTTCCTAATCAAGTCCATTCAGTATAATCAAACGGAGCTGGACTCAAATCAAGGTGTAGAACCATCTAAAGGATGATCACAAGAAATGGACAGCACCTGAGTTAAATATATGAGTGTCACAGCAAAGGGTCTGAATACTTAGGACCATATGATATTTCATATATTGTTTTTTTCTTTTGTAATAAATCTGCAAAAATGTCAACAATTCTGTGTTTTTCTGTCAATATAGGGTGCTGTGTGTACATTAATGAGCAAATGGCTGCAATATAACAGGGAGTGAAAAATTTAAGGGGGTCTGAATACTTTTCATACCCACTATATCTACACCTAAACTTAACCTTACCCATGAGTAATGCCTAAAATCAGAGGAAATGACAGATGACACTGACGTACAAGCACAAAACACTGATTTTAAGCCTAATCTTCACAAAAACTGTAAACTGTTTCTTCAAATCTAATTGGTTAATCTCAATGTTGTCCCACGGTTAACAAAGATGTTGACCCAGGGACATGTTGCATTTGGCAAAAGCAGGTTAACAACATATGACCATATAAAGCTCTTAGTTTTTATTTTATTTTAATTTTTTGTGCATTCTTAGTTCATGTTTAGTAATATTGTTAAGCAATGTTAACTAATGAACACAGGACTTCCTCACACTTACATTAAAAATGAAAAAAGAAACAGGCCTGTCTGACAATATGGTATCTATTTTAAAATAATTGACTCTGAATATATATAAATATATATAATTCATTTGCCCTTGTGTTATCTAAAAATATCTATCACTTCTTACTGGAAAAATGCAGTGTTTTTATATCTTGTTTCAAACCATGTAGGTAATATGAGGAAGGTTTGGAATGCTTTTGGTTTTACTCACTGGCTAAGGGGAATCCATTATTAGATATTATCTAAGTTTACTAATCTCATTTGTATTAAACCTAAAGGCTGAGTTTGAGCAGTTGTGGCTTTAGACCTTTTCCACAAACTGCTATCAGATTTCACAGCATTGCAAATTCAATCAGGGTAACACGCATGTCAGTGAAGGTCACAAATGAATGTGTGCATGTGTGTTTATCAGTGGTGAAAGTGGAGCTGGGAAAACAGAGAGCACCAAACTACTGCTACAGTTCTTGTCTGTCATGAGCCAAAACTCTGCTGGGACGCCACCTACAGAGAAGAGCACGCGTGTGGAGCAAGCCATCGTACAGAGCAGGTTAAACGCATTTCTAAACACACACACACAGCCGAAGCATCTTCCTGTGCTCTTACAAATCCACAACCTTTCTTTTGCAGCCCCATCATGGAAGCATTTGGAAATGCCAAAACAGTCTACAACAACAACTCCAGTCGCTTTGGGAAATTCATTCAGCTGCATTTCTCTCAAAGTGGGAACATCCAGGGAGGATGCATCGTCGACTGTATCCTCAGAGCACACATGTTGAGTTTTTATACTGAGACATCCTGACAAATTGTTTCATACCCTTGTGAAAAAAGGGTGCTTAATTTTATTGAATGTGCACTTGCAGTGTACTTTTAAAAGTATATATTTAAAAATATTATTGTAATAAAAGTATAACACTTATGTATACTTCAAGAAAATTTCTTAACACATTTATGTATACTTTTAAAAAGAGCACTTTAATTTAAACTAAATGTATTAATATAAGGTATAAGAATAATACATTTTCATTTAATTCGCAAATAACATGCAATTACATGTCAGAACATCTCAGTTAATATAATTACTACTCATTCATTTTTGAGCAGAATGATGCACATCAACCATTAAAAGTTCTGCCAAAGATTGAGTGTTGTCCTCTGGTTAAATTAGAAATGAATGAGTAACTGTACAGTGCACTTAAAGCTGCTGTTTCAAGTGTCTGCGTTTTCCTTCATTTTTGCCCCATCAGATTTGCTTGAAAAGGTAAACCTTTCTGTCTACGGCTGACTCACTCCTAACTACCATAGTCTCCTATGATCAATCGTTCACAGTATGAAATAGGCCATTGTTCTGTTAATACAATTTGGCATTGGATATCTTGTCAAAGGCAGAATCACTCCACCATTTTGCAGAGAAAGAGTGTCTGCCAATGTGAGATTCTCGCCCACTCAGCATCTGTGATCTGATCTGTGTTTCAGAATCGAGTGGTAAGGCAGAATCCAGGGGAGAGAAACTACCACATCTTTTATGCTTTGCTGGCCGGGGCTAGCAAAAGCCAAAAGGGTGAACGAATACACACATGCATTTACACACATTCACAAATGCAGATATGCCATCATCAACAAATATACACTGAATGATTAGATATGTCAATCTCTTTTTAGAGACATATTTTCTGGAAGACTCCCCTGAGTTATTTCACTATCTGAGTCAGTCAGGATGTGTGAAGGACCGCAGTCTCGATGACAAGCAGTTTTTTGACGATGTCATGGTACAAAACATTTTATTGAGCTGGCAATTAGCATCTTTGAGGTGGATAAAAATCTTAGTGCAGCGTGATGGTTCATGTTCTTTTCCTCTTTTCGTCTGCAGGAGGCTCTGAAGGTCATGGAGTTCACAGAAGAAGAGATCAGAGATATGTTTAAACTGCTCTCTGGAGTTCTGCAGCTTGGCAATGTGGAGTTCATGACGGCAGGGGGCGCTCAGATCACCACCCAACAGGGTAAGAGGCGTTGTTCATCACTTACTAATAGAGAGAATTTGCTAATATGCACTGCCTGGTACTAACTGTTTGCATGTGGTCTGGATTACATAATCAAATTAAATAAATTTTTTAAATTCTAATAGTCAGATTACAGTTACTTTTATATGGATTACGTTCGTATTATTCGCACAGTGACAGTAAATTATTCATACTTTATTGATTCATTCTTGTTCCTTTTTTCTTCCAAATGTTCATTTCTAAATTACCACTTATATACATGATACTACGGTGGCAGAGAGAGGTCAACGTGCTGCAAACTTAAGAAAACACATGCAAACAGAAAAAAACACGTGCAAACAGTAGTAAACGCATGCAAACAGAAAAAACACATGCAATGCAAACAGAAAAAACGCATGCAAACAGAAAAAAAAAATGCAAACAGTAGAAAACGCATGCCAACAGAAAAAACGCATGCAAACAGTAGAAAACGCATGCAAACAGAAAAAACACATGGAAACAGAAAAAACAAATGCAAACAGAAAAAAACAAATGCAAACTGCAAATTCTCACAACGCAACCAAACACAGAGAGGCGCTGCAAACACACAAACATGCTGCAAACACAGAAATGTTTCAGGGGGACCTCAAACAGTGCCGAACCCATCTGAGAGTAACTTTAGCTAACATAGCATTAAAATAATGTTTCACAGTTAAGTGTGTAATTCGTCAAGGTTAGTCTAATAATATCCAAAAGACGGTGTGATCAGTTTGTTAAAATAAACCTCACCTTTTTGTTCAGCGACGACATCTCTGCTCTGACCAAAAGCCACTGAACAAATAATTAGGTCCCAGATGGGTTCCTCACTTTTTGAGGTCCCCCTGAAACATTGTTGTCGTGCTATTTGCAGCATTTCTGTCTTTGCAGCAGGTTTGTGTGTTTGCAGCGCCTCTCTCTGTTTTTGGTTGCATTGTGAGAATTAGCAGTTTGCATATGAACTTAATGTTTACTTTACTAGATGTATATTAATAATTACTTGATTGGTATTTACTTGCAATATTTACTTAATGTACCCCTGAGATTTAAATAATGTAGCAACATATTTGTATGTTTATGATTCTCTGATGTCACTGTCATATTGGTTGAATTTTAATTTGACACATTTATGATTTAATTAATTTATTAGCTTTTCATCAACACCCTACATTTTTCAGAAAGCTAGTTTGGGAAACCCTGCTCTAATATTGTGATGAACGATTTAGTTCAAAAGTAAGCAAAAGTAGTCAGACTACATGACCTAAAATGCGTAATCCAGATTGTTCATATATTTGTCATGTAATTTATAACCAGTATTGGGCTACAGTTTGTATGTAATCTACCCAGCACTGCTAATATGTGTTTGTTAGTAAGTCTCTTATTTGTTTTCCTGTAGTTGTCACTAATGTGAGTGAGCTCCTGGGTCTGGACAGTTTTCAGTTGTCTGAGGTACTGACCCAGCGGTCCATGATCCTCAGAGGAGAAGAGATCTGCTCTCCACTCACAGTGGAACAGGTACAATCTTTCTCAAATTGATATACTTTAAAAAAAATACTTAGATGGTTTTGCAGTTGTATTTATCATGCTTGATTGACAGGCAATAGATTCCAGGGATTCGGTTGCCATGGCGCTTTATTCTCAGTGCTTCTCGTGGATCATCATGCGAATTAATCAGAAGATAAAGGGCAAAGATAACTTTAAGTCTATTGGAATCTTGGACATCTTTGGTTTTGAGAACTTTGAGGTGGGAGGCCGCACAGACAACTTGTTCATGCAAAGACACATTTTTATTGAGACCTATACTAAGTGTTTGTTTGTTCTGAAGGTGAACCGCTTCGAGCAGTTCAGCATTAACTACGCTAATGAGAAACTGCAAGAATATTTCAACAAACACATCTTCTCTCTGGAGCAACTGGAGTACAACAGGTAAAGACTGACAACCGTGAGTGCATGCAAGTTTGTTCTTCTATTACATGTCTATTTTTACATGTGTATGCATCATATAAGTGCCCGATCACAGTCTTGCACATAAAATGCTTATTGTTCAGTTTCGTGTGCTAAAATTGTGTGGTACAGGGAAGGGATTCACTGGGAAGCCATTGACTGGATGGACAATGCAGAATGTCTGGATCTGATTGAGAAGGTAAACCACTTATGGTCAGCTCTCATGAACAGTTTATATGGTTTAGTGCCATATATTTATACATTAATTTTATATTCAAAGTTCAGTTTGATTATTAACATAGTAAGGGTTTCCGGTTTTGTGTTACGTAACACTTATTCACTGTTGTGTTTGTGCAGAAACTGGGCATGTTAGCTCTGATTAACGAGGAGAGCCGATTTCCCAAAGGCACTGACTTTACCCTGCTGGAGAAACTTCACGGCAGACACTCTGTGAGTTCAGATCTTATCACACAAAGACACATTACTGTTCAGCCAAGCATTTACAGTATAACATGAATGAGCTGAGTAAAGACACAAAGTTGTCTTTTTCCACAGACTAATCCCTATTATGTGAAACCCAGACTGGCAGACCATCAGTTTGGGATAAAACACTATGCTGGAGAGGTATATGAAACATCCATCTATCTGTCTGTCTTTCCTTATATCTATCTATTTATCTCTCTGTCTGTCTTTTTTCTTCATATTTTGGGTTTTCCTTTTTATAGGTCTTATATGATGTGAGGGGGATTTTAGAGAAGAACAGAGACACATTTAGAGATGATATACTGAACATGCTGAAGGATAGTAGGTAAGACACAAACGTATGGGTTATGAATATAACCACGGTTCTTTGAGGGAACGAACACTGCGTCCGAAGACGCTTTGGGAACGCCTTCATGCGTGACGGCTCTGAATCTGTTGTACCAACGTCCAATGAATGGGCGTGACATCAGGCCGGTGACGTCAGACCAGGAAGAATCTATAAATAGCACGCAGTGCCTGCACGCGCTAGCTTTCTGCCTTTCAGAACGCGCTGTCTGCACTACTATAAAATAAAGTATGAGCAATACAGACAAGGGCAAACCCAAACTACAGGCTTACAGGCGGTGTGCGTCTCCCTGCAGGAGATATATTGTGGGTGCAGACACACACATGCTCTGTGTAGTTTGCCTGGGATCAGAGCATGCAGCAGACACACTGGCTGGGCCCGATAAGAGCTGCCCCCAGTGCGAGCTGCTGCGGCTGCGGCTGCTCCGATCCTGGAAAGCCCTCTTTACTGAGGGGCTTTTCACTGGTGAGCCTCGCAGCTCAGGTCTTGCTGCTGCCGAGGGGGAGAGGCGACTGAGATCATGGGGCTCCCAATGTGACCCCGCTAAGGCTATGGAGGCGGATCGTCCCCTATCTGCGGCCCAGCAGAGGTCACATGCCCGCTCCGAGAGTGAAGCGCATGGTGAGCCAGCTGCTTCCTTTTGTGGTGGGGGCTCGACCCTCACTGGCTCGTCCTCTGCAGAGGAGGAGAGTGAGAGTGTCAATGAGCCGCCCCAGTCAGTTAAATATGAGGAGCTGTTTTAGATGGTTACTAGGGCAGTGGAAAAATTAAATATTCCATCTGACGGTTAGATCGAGCTCTCCCTGGCGTCGAGTCGTCAGTAGGCATCGAGCTCTCATCGTCGATAAAACCAGAAACGAGTCTCGAGCGACTCGTTCCCTTAGTAGACAAATTGGCAGCTTGGGAAGCTCTTCCAAATGTCTCACAGTGGGTCTTGCAAGTAATAGAGAGAGGTTATCGAATTCAGTTTCAATCTCCTCTGCTGCCCTTCAGCAGCGTCACACTCACCGTGGTGAATCCACAGCAGGGTCTGGTTATGGAACAAGAAGTGGCAGCCCTTTTAAGGAAAGGTGCAATAGAACCGGTTCCTCCTCAAGAGGTAGAGACAGGGTTTTACAGTCGTTACTTCATAGTTCCGAAGAAGGATGGAGGGCTGAGAAAAGTGTGCTCCTTCCAGTTCAGAAGACCACTTATTTAGGCGTGATATGGGATTTGACAACATTGCAGGCACGAATGTCCCCTGCTTGAGTAGTTTCAATCCTCGAATCAGTCAAGAAAGTGAGAGAAGGCCGATTAATCACTGTCAAGCAGTTTCAGATACTGCTGGGTCTTATGGCAGCTGCATCCAGTGTGATTCCGCTGGGCCTGTTATACATGAGACCCCTTCAGTGGTGGCTCAAAGCCAAGGGGTTTTCCCCGAGGGGAAAT
>JAUCMU010000104.1:4148061-4162834 GCA_032275025.1 Enteromius treurensis
ATAACTTTATTTATCGTGCACTGTCAGCGTCACAACTTTGCAGATAGTTTATGTTCACATACAGCTACATGACACACAGCATGAAAGATCATGTTTGAAAAGGCATAATAGGGGCACTTTAAAATCCCTTAAATACAGAACGTGCATTATCTATAAACAAGGCTGTTGCAAGATTTATAACTAACAAAAGAAGGAAATATTTCTATTGTTCGGCCAAGTGGGCATGATTGTTGGCTGATCTAATCTGGAAGTACTTCAAACGCTTGATATAAGCTAATCATTTGACAATGGCCAAATATTGTCAGAATATTGACCAGGCTTATCGCCTTTATTACCTTCAGTCATCTCTTGGTAATCTGGATATTGCCAAATATCGGTCAGTCTGATTAAATGATTTTATCAGTAGTTGTCAACCGATATTCTGAAAATAGCCTAAGATTGATTCCCTAACTGGCCTGGTCAATGAAATTTTGACAACATGCTAAAATGAATTTTTCTTTTGGGACAAAATGAATCGTGAAAGGCTGAATGTGAGGTTCTTTTACTGCCAATTACTTTTCATTTAACAAATTAATAATTCACAATAGAGTGTGCATTAGCAAAGTAATAACATGCTCTTCCTTTAAAATAACTTTTCTTTTCTGTTTGGTGGTCTATTGATTTAATGTAAAAAACAAACCGTTTTCTAGCCTCTATATTCAGTCTGGCTTCATTCTGGTACACAAACTACAATTTTTTTCCCCCTAGTTCCCTATCCTGTTTGACTCGGAAATGCATCAAGTTATGGAAGTGAAACGGGCAAATGCCGATTGATCTTAACATGCATGATATGTTCTGTGTGTCAGCAGTGGCAGCAGTGGCGGCAGTCATCCCAGCAGTCGCAGTAGCAGCAGAGAGAACAGTGGGAGTGGAAGTGTGGGCCTGCCCATCGCCGTGCCAACCCCTGCCCCGCCCACTGCTTTTCCTGGTGAGATTCCTGTAATTTAATTAACAAATCGTAATTGCTGTAATTCCGAGATGAAAACTTGTGACATTTACTCAAAGCTTTCTATGTCCTTGAACCGATGGTGGTCAGATGGTACAGCTGTCACTGGTCCAAGTCTTATTATATTGGTATAACTATTGGTAAGCCCCTCCTCCCTAATGCAGGTGAGCCAAAAGCATTTGAGTATCAGTTGCACTGAGAGCAGAACTCGAAAAACACATAAACGAAGGTCTACGTTTCACTGTCTCTTCATAATGAACTGGTTAAATTAAGTGTATGCTGTGATGCATTTCCAGTGTTGATCCTGCATGTTGTCGCAATCGTGATGATCGGCCATAATATGAGCCGCCTTCCGCTTGCATGGTGTTGTGTGAACCCTCGCTTCGAGTTGTCCACCGCATTTATTTTTAAATATTTTATAAATCCCTCCATAGAATATTTAGTTCCCGTTTGGTGGCCTTTTGAGTCCAAAATTGTGCAAAAGCATCATGGGACAAGGTTTTCAGACTGCTGCTGTCATTGTAAGACAGCGAGCAAGTTTGTTTGTCTGAGGAAGCAACAGAAACTAATTGGGGTGGGGCTTACCCATAGATCAATTATTATGGCTTTGGCATTAATAGTGTTCCCATAAAAACACATTATTTATGTTGTCATCTCGGAATTACGGTAATTACGACATGAACACCACTGTAGCAAATGAATCAGAGAACTGTCCAAGGTTCTAAAGGAAGTATTGTTACTGTGTAGAAGGCTATCTCTTGTCCTAATATTAGAGATGATAACTTCTCTTTATGTTCACTACCTTCTTCTCTTTTTACTCGCTGCACCTATCCCTCTTCCCTGTGGCTCTATTTCTCCTTTTGACCTCTCTTCCCTCTGTTCTGTCACTCTTGTTCTCTTCTTCCCTGGGCTTCCTGTCTCTGTATGGCACTCGGGGCTGCAGGTGCAGCACCTGCCCCTCCCAACCCTCCCAAACTCCCTCCGAGCGTTACTATCCCTGCCCCTCCCGTACCTCCGCCACCTCCCACCCCAGAGCCAGTGCCCCCCGCCCCTGCCCCTGCCCCTGCCCCGACCCCTGCTTTGCCAGCAGAGGGCCCTCCTGAAATACCACCACCCCCACAGCTGCCCCCCAACCACCCAGTTAGCACCAACACCAACCCTGCTGCTGCAACTAGCACCCCCGCTCAAGGTGAGTCCCCGCACCCCCTCCTCAAGTCCATTTCCACACTCGTCCATCTGCACGCGATCATACACGTTTGACTCGACATTACCCAGGATTCATCCCTCCTCCACCTCACCTAAGATTCACCTGCATGGGCTTGGTGTGTCTTGGCTCCAGTTTTCGGTTGGATTACATTCCCAGTGGTGTTTGTCTCCATCACATCATTTGGTTCATCTCTACTTTCTATTACTTGGGGTCTTTCTTTTTATGATGAGATGTTTTATAAGAGTGAGGAACCTTTTATGAGCCAGCACATTTACATGGACTGATTGGTTTGAGGGTCATGTTTATTCTATTCCTCTGTCCCAAAACCAGTGAGCTGCTTACTTTAGTATTTTAAAGCATCATTTTTAAGGCAGGGTTTATGCTGCCTTTTAGGAAAACGACCATGTGCAAGGTTCATAATGGTAGTATACAGACATTAAAATAGTCCAACCACTCATTTGAACCCAAATATACATACAATAACCAACAGAAACCAATATTCTTCATCATTCTGCATCATTTTCTTTCAGCTTGTAGCTTCATAAACTTACATTAAATGTCACATGGACTATTTTAACAATGACCGTACTACCTTTCTGGGCTCTGAATGTGTCAGTTGCTTTGCTGTCTTTGGAGGGTACGAAGGCTCTCAGATTTCATCAAAAATGGAGGTAGCTCACTAGGGTTTGGTCAGAGCTTGTGTCTTCAGTTCATTTCATATATCGTTAAATGTATTGTGGTCTGCCTATGGCATATACTGTCTTGTGATTTTAAGGAAGAACCAACAGAATTCGTTTTATTCATACATTTTCTCTTTGTCTCCCAGGCAACGGTCCTCATTTTTACAGTATGAACAGACCAATGACACGGCACACCACGCCCTCAGCGGGAGGTTCCCTGCCCTATCGCCGGCCGTCCTCAGTTACTGGACAGCCCAACAACATGCCTCTGAACACAAATCCAAACATGATCCAAAACCAGCTCAATGGAGGGCCACACTACAACCAAAACCAAGGTAGATGCACTAGACATGCTCAAGTGTCCATATATATGATCATAGAAAATAAATACAATAATAATAACTAGAAGAGGAGCTTGTTTGTCGTTTAAATCTGTGGGTTTAATCTTACTGGCTTGATCTGATTGTTCTCTCTCTTTCTCTTCTTTAACTTGCCATCTCCTTCTGCTTTCCTGTCAACGTCCTTGTTTTTCCTTCCTTTTTTCTCTCCCACACTCAAATTATTTTTGTTTCCTCACTTTCCATTCTTTTCTTTTTTTTCCCTCTCTGAATGGAATTGCCCCTGTTTTCGGGGAGGGTAGCCCCTATGGCCCCTCCACCCCCTTCTATTCTCCAGATCACCCCCCAGCTACCGCTCATGGGTTTTGTGGCTCGGGTTCAGGAGACCAGTAAGTTATCGGCTTGGGAAAACAGTTTCGAACGTATGGAAGCCTAGTTCTGCTGCAGAAAAAAACCCACACGTGTGACTCTTTTTCCTCACAATTCTGAGTTTGAGGCTTGTTTTAGTTGTGTGAGAGAGAGATTTACAATTGCAAGGAAATTGCGAGATGTAGTACAGAATTGCAAGATGTAAACTTATAAAATATAAAAATTTAGTGAGAGATAAATGTGGAATTACATGAAAAAAGGCTGAATTGTGAAAGTCACATTACCTTTCTTTTTTATACCAGAAACAGGCATCCATGAAAATGTGTCTGTGTTGGATTAATGCATGTTTTTAGTGTTTAAAGGCCAATTCACACCGCACAGACAAACTCTGACAAACAGACTATCAGTGTGGTTCCCTTGTCAGATGTTGGTTGGAGTTTGTTTAAATTTAAATGACAACAACCACAGCTTCTCCAACAGCCCCTTTTTTCTTTAATTCACCGTCTTTTCATTTGAATAATGACGCACAAATACATTAATAGGAGTAAAGCTTGGGTTGTGAATATAGGGTCATCCAAGACAACGGCCAACTTGAGCCAACTAGCCTGTAGGCGTGTGTCTGTGCGGTGTGAATTGGCCTTAACAGGTTTGCAGGCCATTTCATAATTTTTTTTATATTGAAACGTCTCATTGAATTTCGCTGATCTGTTGCATGCTATTTCACGTTTGATCTGATCCATCACTAACCTGCTAAAACATAGCATGCAGAGAGTTTCCAACGGTGGGTCCTAACCAGATGCAGTGAGATAAGATTCCAGCCAAAAATCACTGATCTACTTCAGACACGGCATGGTTACAAGATGCAACAAATCTCATTTTTTAAAAACTTTTTTCACTTTGCTCACACAGAGGTTACGGTTAGAGCGTTCTTATTTCACAAGATTTGAACTCAAACCATTGTTGCTTTCATTATGGTTATGTCACACTTTTTAAAAAAAATCTGGTTAGGCCACATACATAATGGATAATTCCACAGTTTTGTTCATCTGTTGCTGTTTAACAGCCTACGTTCTGTATATGAACCACTTCTTGGTTCATTTTAAAATCGGACATGACTCAAAGTAAAGTTTCAGTTACTATTCACTTTGTGGGTCATTCTATAAAACTGTCAGTCATACTAATCATTTCATCTCATAACATTTAATTCAGACTGTTAAGAGTTGAAGAGTTAAAAGTCTAGTTTATTAGCTGTCGTGGTGGAGAAAATACTAGATTTGACAATATTTCTCAGTAGTGTGCAACTTAGTAAAGTTCCCTTTTCCCAAAAATTGCTTAATACTTCTGTTTTGAGGTCAGTGGTTATTCTACCCTCTCTAAATGTAATACTCCCTAATTTCTGTACTAACACATTTTCCTCCATAACTTCCCCATCCAGCATGAGTCATTCGTCTCGCATCAGCAAACAAAAGTTACCCAATTCCCCCAGAAATAGCTTATATCTGAGATTTTGTGGTTTGCTTGTTTATCCCTTTAGTCTCAGACGCTCCTCCGCCGCCGCCTCCTGCAGAAGAGGTGGAGTTGGAGGAAGCAACCCCGCCCCCGCCGCCTCCAGAGGACTATGAGGATGAGGAGGGTGATGATGAGGAAGAGTCAGCGGTGGTGGAGTACAGTGACCCCTACGCTGAAGAAGACCCGCCATGGGCCCCTCGCAGTTACCTGGAGAAAGGTACGTTACTGTTTTTAGCATTTATTTCTAGATGTCCCTCCCAGTGCACAGTTAACACTTGTTTGGGCGAGAAGGAAGGGCAAGCTTACTGAGAAAGAGACATGTCTGCAACACGTCTGTTGCTCATGGTTGCATTTCAGTAATGAATATCAAATAAGCAATGATGAAACAGAGTTGATTAATAATTGCATTATGATAAATGTTGCTGGTTTAGCTCAAATGACAAATCTATTTATAATCATGCAGATTTTTTTTTTTTTACAGTTAGTTGTGGATACACATTTTTGCTAAATAAGAAGATAAATAAGAAAATCAATATTTGAATCATAATTATGACAAAAAGTTGAAAACTGACAGTCAAAATAAATGAGATTGTAAAATAAAAACTTAATGACCAGTTTAAGTTTGTTATAAGAATTTTTAACACTTTTGGGCGTTTAATTTCAAATGATCTCAAAAGTCTCACACTCTCGCAATTTTGACGATTTTCGATTTTTTTTGTTTTATTTAGGTTACTTAGGAAAAGTTTTTAAATGTCTCTTAAACTTTTCAACTTGTATTTGAAATTTGCAATAAATACCATGACATTGTGTGTTTCTTCTTTTTATCATTCTATTCTGATCAGTGGTGGCCATTTACGACTACGCACGCGACAAAGAAGATGAGCTGTCCTTCCAGGAGGGGGCGATCATTTACGTCATCAAGAAGAACGACGACGGTTGGTTCGAGGGCGTCATGAGCGGCACCACAGGCCTCTTCCCCGGGAACTACGTGGAGTCCATCATGCATTACGCTGACTGAGCCAGCGGGTGGCGCCACTGCTCCTCTGTCCATCATCTTCCTCATTCTTTTGAGTGCGAGAGCACGCACACACACATAAACAAATTCAACAAATTCAACTACACTACATCATGCAAAAGCTTGTTGCAGACAAACAAACTGAGAACTTGCAGTGGCGACGATTTTAACGGGAAAAAAACTGTTCAAATGTGTAAGATAAATACATTAGGAACATTTATTCATCTCTTAATTTCCGTCTCTTAGAAACGTGTATCAGAAAAGTGTTGGTTTGCTTGACTTGTGTTGATAGTGATCGCTTTGCTTTCGCTCCTATCCGTCTCTACTCTGAGGGAATGGAAAGGACAGTTGTACTTTCTCGTGGAAGACGGCCATCTTGGATGTGCATGTTCCTTTTACGTCACCTCTTAACCGTGTGCTGCCCACTGACCAGCAACTGACAGAAAAAGCTTTTGCCAAGAATGATTTTATGCATATTGTGGTGCCAGGTAATAGAGAGAGAGAGACGCATGGATTCAGGTGGGCTTTCCTTTCTTTAGTTTTTGAGTTTCTTCTAAACAGTTACATTTTGAGTGCAGTTCAGTTTGCTATGTCTAGCAGGAGGATATACCAAAGGATTTCAGTGGCGTTTGGGATCACGAACAGGACCGACTACAACCTTAAAATACTTCTTTTTCACCATTCCTTTCTTTCCAACAAGATTTTATTGCTTGAAATATTTGCAAGTATGTGTATTCTTTGTATGTATGATAAAAAGAAAAAAAAACACTATTAAATTGTTCAGGAAGTTTGTGCCATAAAGAAATGTTCGTAGCTGGTCATATTTTGGGAAGCGAGAGGTGGTTTCTTGAAACTCAGCACCGGATGTGGTGTACTTCAGGAAGAACATGTGTATTGTGATCTTTAACCTCCGGTTCATCCCTTTGACCAACTGTGGACTTAAAGATACAAGACTATTCTATATGTACGTTATATATTGATTTATATTCTAGAAATACTATTGTGTCGGTGTATGAGTGGTGTAGAGACAAGAGAACCCCATTTATCTGCAATAACAAAGGCACAGTAAGTCGACGAGCTACAGAGATTTTCAAAGCACAAGAGATGCACGTAATCTTAGGGAGACCTTGTACAATGTGAAGAACTGATTTTTAGATGAAGAGATACTAAAAAAAAAAACAGAAACCAGCCCATGTTTTAAAACATCCTCATACCCACATGCAGATAATGTGGAACAAACTGTACTAATGCACAGAGACTTTTTCTATCGAGTACTTTGATGTCTATATGTAAGTGTGTGAGTGCGTATGTGAGCGTGAAACCGATCGAGTTCACTGTTTCTGGATCGTTGGTGACTGACTTGCTTGTCTGTGTGCAAATCTTTATTTTCAATGAACGGTCTGTGGCGAGGGTGTGTGAATCGAGTCTTGCATGTTGATCATTTCTGTGATTTTCCTGCTGATGGAGAATAAACTGGATATATCTGGTCTGTTTGTTCATGCTTCCTTCTAGTTCAAGGCTCAGAAGGTTTTGTGCTGGAGCAGATAAGAACCAGACGCTGGTGTGTTAGGAATTGATTTCTGGTTAGATTTATCTGATATTATATATATGATATAATATAATATATGTATAAGTGATTATATAGAAATACCTTTACATTTTTTTTTATATTTAATATAATGAAGATAATAGTTGAATAACTTGAATGCTATTTCTAATGCAAAAATAATACATTTATTCCTGTGATCTCCATTTTAATGATTATTTAAACATTTATTATCAATGTTGAAACGGACTAATATTTACACACATACCAGGATAGTAATTTCTACTAGTCATCAACAACACTAAAACTGAAATAAATTACATAAACGCAAAAAAAGGAAAATAAATATAAAATAATAACTAAGAAAACAAAATATAATTCAGTGATACTATGAAAAAGCAGAAATGGAGACAGCAAACTGTGTGGTCAAATTTTATTAGTATTAATATGTTTAACATTAACCTTTTGGGTTATGTGCAAAGTATAAATCATTCCAACTCATGTTGACATTTTAGTAAATTTAAACAATCTTTACAGAATTCATCCATAAGTCTACACCCAATACCTCGGCAGCCCCTAAATAACAATAGTTACACATTTCATTAGTCTGCACTTTGACATTTGATTTAATCCTTTTTAAAAAAAAAATATATTTTTTTAAGATTTAAAAAATGTTTTGCATCTTCTACATTTGATCCTAGATTTGACTTCTCTACGATAGGATGTTTTATCAGTGTAGCACTTTACAGCAGAGCAAAACCTGTCATTTAAAATACAAATCTAGACTAAAGTGCAGCTAGTACAAAAATCAATTCTATGCATTTCTTATATGTAATAAGTGGCCATATATCACAAATCGCTAGTCAAATATATCTCCAGTATATAATCTGGTATCCTGTGACGGTTCACAGTTTTAAACGAACACTAAACATTTAGTGCATCTTTTATAGATTTCATTGTACATTTATCCTCTGCAATCCTTCCCTCTCCCTTTGTCAGCTTGGTACTAGTTATTTTCCTACGCTACACCCCACACACCCTGGAGCTCCCCGCTAAACAGAAACCCAGACACAGAAAAATGTTTATGAAGAGAAAAAAACTGATTCAAATGTTTGCCTACACACAAATGTTTCTACGCATTATATTGCTCTTGGCGTTCAGTCTCATTCCCTCTCTGCAATATTGATTGTTGCTATACAGAGAAACAAATCTGAGAGTAGCACACACTCCCGCACACACATACACTAACAGGGGAAACAGGAAGAGATTTAATGGAAGGAGAGGAAGGGTCAGAGCGGAATTTGTCAAAAGTGGTTTTTATCTTGTTACCCAGCTGTCTTCACCCTCTAAGGCTCACAGATAAGAGTCTCCACCACAAACTTGTTCTCAAAGTGGAGAATCTTGTGGCAGTCGAGAGCCTCTCGCTTCTGGATACCTGTGAAAAAGAACAGTATCATGTGGTCAATTTATGTGCCAGAGCTCAATATCTGACAACGATGTCAACAAGTAATCTAATATAGCTATCTATCTATCTGTGTGTGTGAGAACCTGGAGCACAAACCCAATCTTGCTGGGGTATATTTATAGCAATAGCCAAAAATACATTTTTTTTTTTTTTTTATATTATATTTTCTTTTACACCAAAAGTATAATGAGTGCATGCGTTTACCAAAAACGGCCTCTCTGCGCTCCAGTTTGTAAGTGTCCCTCCCTCTGCAGAGGCCGTAGATGAAGTAACCCAGCTGTTCCACATGCTCCAACTTTCCGGTCACCATCATCTGTTCACGCACCAGGTAGGACTGTGGCAGGTATGTTCCAGCCTGCAAACACAAAGTAAGTTCACATGATTAAACACCAGACTACAACGGTGTAGAACGTATTTCTGGGCATTATTAAAGTGTCTGAGTAGTGTTCAGGAGGTTCTGAACTAAAAGACAGTGCTGCTGTAGCTACCTTGATGTTGACAAGAAGCTCCAGGAAGTCTTTGGGTGGCATCACAACAGAGGTGTTGAGAGGAATGACGTAGCATTTGTTCAGACGCAGATCCAGATAGGCTGTCAGTCTCTAAAAGCAGAGAAGAAAACCAGCACGTTACTATTTTGGTACATGTGGTTTCTTTTTAGAAATCAGATGAAATTGTGAGGGGCTTTGTGAGGGAGATGAATTTCTGCTCTCACCCTGTTGAAGTCATGGACGATGTCAGCAGGGTCACTGTCGCTGAACTTGGGCACTGGGATGTTAATGAGCTCCACCCCCTCTTCCTCCAGAACCCTCACTCTCTCCTCAATCCTCTTGGAAGCGGCGGGCATATCCATGTCGGTTTCCTCCTGGCTGTCCTGCATCTTGTAATTTTCCTCACGGTAGTTCACCCCGCAGAAATACATCCTCTCCTCCTGAAGACCATCATTATGAATAGACACATTCATTCACTGTGGTCAGCTAGACACACATCATTCTGTTAAGACGTTTCAGTACCCTTAAGGAACTGGAATTTAAGACATTATTGCGTTTTGAAGTTTGCAATGATTTTGTAACCAAAGATTAAAAAAATAAATAAAAACATTCAGAGCGCAAAACAAGTCACTGGGATATATTTGGAGCAATAGCCAAAAATACATTGCATGGGTAAAAATGAATAAGATATTTTGTAAGTTCCTAATGTAAATATATAAAAACTTCACTTCTGATTAGAAATATGCATTGCTAAGACAACATTAAAGGAGATTTTCTAAATTTTTTGATTTTTTTGGAGCCATCAGATTCAAGATTTTTATAGTTTTCGCTCTCTATCATATCTACAAACAGAAACGGTGACAGAAATAATACCTAATGTAATACTATTTCTAACTATTAATAATAAAATATTTACAAAAACATTTTTAAATGAGTTTCTATCAGAAAAATTATTTAATATTTTTGGGAAAATAAATTAATTAGAGATGTTTATGATTATTAATATTTAATTCAAGCATAAAAAGAAAAAATAAAGCATTAAGTGTAATTTTTGCTGTTTACAAGACGAGCCTTTTTGGTGAATAACATTTAATCGAACCATTAAAAAGTATATAAATTAAAATAGAAATCGCAAAAAATTAAACCCGAAAAATTGGAATTTGGTAATTTACCAGTGACAACATAGGATATTAATCAAATAATAATGTAACAATATAAAGCCTTATAAAGCCAATACATTTTTTATTGTTGAACCTGTAAAAAACAAAACAAATTCAATTGAAAACCCATCTAAGGCATGGATTTCAATCATACTTAATTCACTGAATATATGTTTGGACTTTTTATTGTCTTAAATTTTGACGTAAACTTTTATAAAAAAATATATACTTCAAGGACCCAACAGATTCACACTTCTTTTCCGAGTTCTCATGTGGTGGAGCTGATGGAAGTGGCTCTCTCACCTCTATGAAGTAATACCTGTACAGGTAAGCTCCGCCCACAACCACTCCAGACAGGATGAGGGCCAGACCCAAACACATGCACCAGCACCAGGCCCTGGACTGCTGCCTGATGCGCAGACCATCCTCCAAGTCCTGTATGCACACACAAGCAGGAAGAAGATCTGAATTAATTGCTTCTGGTAAAAATGATGCTTTTACTCTTTTTAGTTAGCTTATGTAATACATGATCTCACTTCATGATGTCATGTGTATAGGAAGTGAACTGTGTGTTTCCAAATGTTCACATTTTTGTCGCTGAAATCCCCACTGATTGCACTCTCTGGTGCCCCTGCATGTGTTTATCTGTGTTAAAGGAGAGTTATCATCAATGTCATGTGCAAGCGTATTTAGTCTGGGTGTGGCTTTGTACAAAACAATTGCATTGTGTGCAACAGATACTGGGAAATTTCCAACCTCCCTCCAGAGACCAACAGGAACAAACACACTGCATGATGCAAATGAACAAAACATCAGCTGACTCTTTGACTGATAACAAGGACAAAAATGAAAACAAATCAGACTGAAAATGGCGACAATTTGGCACCAAATCGTTTTGCTCCTCCTTTGTTCGTTCCATATTTTTCATATACAACATAACAAGAGCAAAAGAAGATAAAGTAGCTAAGCTCTCCTGTGTTTACAACAGCCATCATGTTGCAGACTCTAGGGAAATTATGAGCAACAAAAACAACTAGAAACGTCTATTATACATAAAGGTTTGTTTACAGGTGTGTCTGAGGGATGCGGCCTGTACTAAACCTCCCATGACAGTGGTGCAATTTAAATGAGTCTAGTCATCATTCTATCTCCTCTAGTTCAGCAAACAACAACCAAATGCACACAGACGTATTTCATATTGTGTCTGTTTAAAAATGATTAGGGCTGCAAACACTGATCAATAATGAAAACAGTCAACCAACACATTTTAATATCGATTAGTCAGGTCTGTGTAGTCTGAACTTCAAATTCGTCATAATGCAAGAGGACACATCAAAAAGACAAAAAATATTTTATTATTATTAAAATACAAAAAGATTCTGTTACTTACAGCATTTGTTGTTGGACTTAAAATATGTACAGTATATGTAATATTGTATGGCATAACATTTATATTGGATTTTGTGGAACAATTTATTTTGTACTATCCTTGTTATATATGTTACGTGTATTTAGTATAATCAATACAACTAAATACACTATATAAATTACATGTATAATAATTAAAACAAAGTGCAATATGAAAGTAACTGTTTAAAAAAAATTGATTAACTCTTAAACTACAAAATTACATTTTCAAATTGTGCCTTTAATTTTTAAAGGTCTGTCTGGACCAATAATCCCATATGTGGTACAATTCGAAAGCTTAGAATCACTATTTTTATGCAGATATGCATCATTTTGATATTTATTTTACTGTAACAAAGTTATTTACATGTAAATTACAATATGTATTGTACATATACAATATTGTACATCTACCCATTATGTAGATACAGAACAAAAAAAACTGAAAGTGCCTTGTGTTGACATGGTTCATCTTAGGACGGACAGCATATATAATAATATTTATCACTTACAGGAGTTTTTAATGTAATTTCAAAGGGTTTTCTTTAAAATGACACCAAGATATTGCATTTATTCCAAAGGTATGGGCAACATTGGTATGGGGAGACTTAAATGTGGGTAGGCGGAAATTGTGTAAAAAAAGGTTTTTTTTTTCTTGCATAGATTATGATAGATTTCCTGTGCTTGCTGACATGTGTTGGAAACAATTAAATTTGTTTGTGGCACTCGGGGCCTGAACTATACACTTTTAAATTTCAGTTTACCAAAAAAATAAAAATAAAATAAAAATAAAGTCCTCTTTTTTGGTCTTTATTATAACACGGACAATACAACAATTGTAATCAATTTCAACAGTGTTTTGTGTAATCCAAGAGGTTTACTTTAAAATTATGCCAATCTTTTGTATATACACCTCTGCATGTGGGTATGGAAAGCTTTTTAATTTGGGTAGGCCAAATGCAGGCGGAATTCCCCAAAATAGCCCCAGAGTGTAAGAGGTACACAGAAAAATGCCTTTATATGAGCTCTTAGTTAAAAATATTTGCAACCAGTCATACTAGTAAGTCATACTAGTTCTTTTGAAGCTATAATCTAGGACACCAATCTGTGTATCTGTGAAGGCACAGCAACCGCACAACATGAAATACATTCAAAATCACCCTAATGCAATGTTCAGCTTAATCGGTTTACTTTTTTTTTATCATTTTAGATTTCTTTTAATCTATTCAGCACACATGCATCGATGTGGTCATGCAATGTTATAGCTGCATGAATGCACTTCCTGTTGTGGAGTTGCTGAAAAAAAACAACAACAAAGCCTTAAAGATTCACTTGCACGTTTGCACACAAACACACCTGTTTCAAACACACACACACTGCAGATTACGGCTTAACTAACAGAGGCTGTCTATGGCAAGCTGTTTTAACATTTAATATATAAACTGCACTAGTATCTATCCATGTTACTAGTACTTATTTTTTTAGATACTAGTATATTTTCCATTAAGTACTAGTGCTTATTCTTTAGGTACTAGTGTCTTCTTAAGTTACTTGTACATATTCATTAGATACTAGTACTTATTCCAATAGTGACTAGTACTTAATTATACTCTCCTTATTCAGACAAAATAGAACTAGTTCTTATTTTTTTGTTACTAGTTACTTTTTAGACCAGAGATATCCTGAACTTAATAGATACTAGTACTTTTTCAATTTGCAATTCTGCCCAGTACGCTAATCGTATGCTGAATATTAATGAACCAGCAACATAGGCAGAAAAAAAAAATGTATTATTTTTTTGGAGGAAACCACATAGAAAAGGAACATTCATTTGTACACAAACATATGGAAAAACTTTTTCTTTTTTTTTTAAACTAATTTCGTAAACAGGCTAGCCTTATGTGCTTGTTGGTCATTGAGCAACCTCTAGCTGAATGGAGATTTAATTTCCTGCATTTACAACAGTTTCTATCCCCAGGCAATCTACCTCATGAACAGTTAATAGTTCTTCCCACCGTGCAATAAAAATATGTGCAATAACCAATGTACATCGACCCCATCGGTCAGTTCGGAAAAATAAAATAAACCAAATTCCTATTTCCAATGAAGTCAAATAAAAGTTAATCAGGGGAAAAAAAATGTGCGTGTATATATATAGATATATATATATTAGTGGTGGGCCTTTATCAGCGCGCGATTAAAAAAATATTGCCGTTAATCTATTCACAAAGTTGGGTTGGAGTCTATACTACAAGCTATGGTGACTTTCACTTTTAGTGCGGATCTATAGCAGAATTACACTGTAGCCTTATTCAGACGGGACTAGTTTTCTAAACAACTGTACGTGTGAGCTTTGATCCTTATCACCTGTTGTCCGTGATCTTCATATACCGTTTGGAACGCAGTGGTATTAGCTGCACGAAACCGGCGTGCTGACAGACTTGCGCTCACGTGCGCGATGTGTTTGTTTATCCTGAAGCGTCTGATTGCCGCTGCGGATAAATGCACTTGCATTTTCTAATGCTTCTATACAAAACTGATGAACACACCGTCAGTTATGTTTTCAGAGCAGAGCAAAACATCTGATATATGGAAAGAGATCCG
>JAUCMU010000104.1:4162934-4182241 GCA_032275025.1 Enteromius treurensis
ACTGGGCCATTGTGTTGATAAATAATAAGATGGCAGTACTGACACACAGATATCTCAAATATAATAGGTAGCACACATATTCTGAATGCCTTTGGCAGATCTCAAATGAGCCATTTTAATCTAGATTAATCTAGATTCATTTCAAAAATAATCTATGCCCACCCCTAATACACACACACATATATATATATATATATATATATAACAACTGCACCTGCTTATGAATAGTTTATTGCTTGATGATGAAGAATCTAGTCTATAACAAAGTACAAAAACTTCTTTTTAAATCATAATTAACTTGTTAAAACCATAATAAATGTCCTGCTTGCTCCTGCTGTGATGACGTGAGCTTTCTAAACCTGATTATTTCTAATTAACGGGATTATTTCTAAATGAAAACTTTAAACAAAACAAGGATATTACTTTTAAATATTACTTTTGGAATAGCCAATCACTATGTCACTATATATAACATGCAAAACTGAGTATTTAAGAATTAAATATAATAAATTAACATAGCTGCTAGACAAAGGCAAAAACAAAATAAAACAAATACACTTCTCTACACTGGAGAAAGTCGTAAGGATTTGCAAATTTTAACCTCAGAGTTATTAATTATTTTTGTTACTCTTAGATAAATTAGGGTTTTGTGAGCAATGAGGACTCAGTTAATGTAATTTATTTTCATTCATTCTCGTTGCCAGAGGGCGCCCTTGCGCAGAAACATCACAACTGAGCTTTATGCCGGAGTTCAGACATCACAGATGTTTTTTACACTGCATGACTACCTGGGATAGCATTCAGTCGCTGCCATGTTTAAACTGCATGATAGATCGGCGAAAGGGATTTTCACACTGCATGACTTTACAACAGGAAGAATCGCCGACAACTTTGTCTCACTGCCAAACACACGCGAGAGGGTTCTCACGCCAGACTGGGATTATTATTAAAAATAATAGCAAGCAAAATATGCTTGCCTCAGGTCGCATCTTTTTTTTTACACTGTGTGATTGTCACTCGCGTGCACAAGCACCGATTTGCCTGTGATTCGGGCATTTGTCCGCGCTTTCTCAAAACCTGTCGGCAACTACTACTAAGCATTCATTAGATACTAGTACCTATTTAATAGATACTAGTATCTAAAAATTCAGTACTAGTATCTAACAAATAAGAACTAGTGTCTATTTAATAGGTACTAGTATCTAAAAAAGAAGTACTAGTAACATGAAAATAGATACTAGTGCGGTTTGTAGATTAAATGTTAATATGGCTTGCCATAGACTGCCTTTGTTTAAATAACTAGAGCCTTCTGGAGTTTTTCCAAGGAACAAATATGGCTGTTTTTGGTAGTCGGCTCCAGCCCCAAGTACAGCGAGGCTTTGATCACCTGTGTGATAGGATTTCAGACCACACAGCTCGATCTTTACAGCTTATCTCATGATTAATTGACACCTTCTAACCGAATTAGATAAGTATTGGAGTCTCTGATTGCCAGAAATGTCTAAAGGTAAGAGGCATTGCTCCATGCATGAAACCTGAATCAATTTGCTCCTTGCCGAAATAGTGCCAGAGAGATTGGGCTGCACCGTTGGTCTGATCGCAGTGGCAGTGTCTCAGCAGACACAACAGTGTCTTATGAATGATTCACAACCTTTTCTTCTTGATTATCAACCCAATTCGCACACTAGGCGCTGACTCATCCTCAGCGGCGGCTGATGATCGTATTTGAGGAACAGAAGCAGCCAGACGGTGCATGCATCCGAGTGGGAGCTGGTCTCACACTTATGAAAGTCTCCCACGATAAGCTGGCTAAACATGCATTTCCTCTTCCTGGATTTACTATGTTTAAGACCTCAACCAATTCATGGAAGTGCAAGGGACACATATATACATGCACAAACCTTCAATGCATCTCGTTTGGAATGTTTGATTTTAAATAATGCAATGACTGCACAGATAGCATCAAGCTAGTATAACAAAAATGTAAAATTTCAATTCATGGTAAAATATATGTATACACACATGTGTACGTGCATTTCTTTTAATGCAATGTTCAGGAAAAAATAAAACATTAGGAATCTTGATGATGGAAAACTAAAGCTAAAGTGCAATGCAATAAGATTTTTGTGCATATATAGTTGTGTTTGTGTTTAACTGTCGGCCATTTTCCTGTAAGCTCAAAGCTGTCTGACACTCACTCACACACACACTCTCTGAAACAAGGCAGGAGATGGCTTCCCTCTGCACACACAAACAAAACTACCAGACCAAAAAATAAGGTTAGAATCCTCACAAAGCCCAAATAAACATCGTTCAGGTTTTTCTGTCACACAGATGTAAATAACGTCTATATCCCGGTCAAACATTAACTATGTTTTTATTAAACGTTAACGTACTTTGTTTATTTTTGGGGGTAAAATTCCTCTATGCATCAGTTTAATGTTGTCATATACGTTTATTTAAACACTCTGACCGACCACTGTTACAAATAAACGCGTTATAAATAATTTAATGGTTAAAAACAGTGTTGCTTTTAATTTCACTAACGTTAGCCGGTTAGCGTCTGTGCTAACAAAACTCACCACATCCTGAGGGATCAAAGCTTCATCCTTCTCCTCCTTTTTTAAATCCTTCTGTCCGAGAGCGGAGTTGAAAGCAAGTTTCACCATGTTGTATGACTGAAATTTGTGTTGTCAAAGGTGTCCTTTTCTTCACCGAACTACAGCGAAAGCTTGGCGAAGCCGACGACCTCTCTGTGCTGCTTTAACAACTTGCTGTGGCGCATTTACCTCGAGCAGACCGGATTCAGACTGTCTGCTCATCGACGAACGGAGGGGGGCGCTGTTTCCACAAAATATTATAATAAAGATATATTTCAGTGTAATAAATAAATTACACGAATACACGACGTATAATATAACATAATAATTCAATATAATATAACATAATATAATCGGTTCACTGATAGGGGGCGTGGTTTAAAAAATGAGTCTGTCCAACCAACCAGGTAATGTTTATTTGAGTGCAGGTAAGGTTTACGTGGAAAAAAATACTATGTTATGAAATCCTTGCAGTAGTATTACAGATGCAAAAGTTGTTGTCTGATGGGAACCGTTATAGTAAGCTTGAATGAGGACGTTATGATGAAATATTGGTAACACTTTACAATAAAATACAATTTATTATTATTAATATTAATACAGGTTCATGTTAGTTTTTTACTTGAAATGTTAAAATGTATATGTAGAAATCAGCTTTGGGCAAAAATCAGTTTTGGTCTGTAAAAGTATTGGTTTTGGGACACCTAAACAAAATAGTCATTGACAAAATATCACCCTTAACGTTCTGTATACTTACGTTAATATATAATTGAATACACATGCATGTTTAATAAAATCATAAGGCTGTTGAAAAACTGTATCCATAACAGTCAATCTGAAAGTGTTGTAAGTCAGTCTCACAACTGAAGGTCAGGGCGTGTGTCCTTTTGACAAACCAATGCTCTCTTCAAAATGAGTGAGAAAGGGCCTAAGGTAAGTTCAGTTCAACTGAACCTGAATAAGGTTAAGTCAGGGAGTGATTTCTTAATTACAGAAAATCCCTTTAACTCTTTCTGAAAGGCTGGAAGTCCTGCTGTCTCAGGTTGGCTAATGGTAAGAATAGCTGCTCTTCAGAGGGGAAATCTTCCCACCGCCTCCATGTCCAACCTGAGAAAGAAATAACCAATGAATCTGACGTTTTCAGTGAAATGAGATGCTGCTGCTTGCCATTTGGGCAGATACAGTCAAATAATTAAAAATGAATCAACAGGTTTTTTTTTGTATTAGCTATAATTATATAATAAATTGATGTATAGTACTAAATTAATTTATTTATTCTTCGTCACTACTTACTTACTCATAGAAAACACACACATACAACATAGAAATCCAAAGCACATGATTTGGTTTTATACATTGCATGGTTATGTAAATTTCAAGAAAATGTACAGAATATCAACATATAGTCTGGTTCACACTAGTGTTTATTTTTGCCAGAAAGCACCCAGTTAGATATTAAAAGTGTGCAAAAAACAAAATATAAAGTGACCAATTCTAATTACAGACAACTGAATATCACTCCAACTGATTAGGTCAAACTGTATGATTATAACTGATGGATGTAATTAAAAAGACTGAAGTTAGAACTGAAATTATTTGTGTATAGATCTACCTTTATTTCTATGTTAATGTTATCTTATTTAATAGCTTGTCTAACGTATCTAACTTTATAAAAAGCCATGTCATCATTATATTATACTGTACTCAAAAAACATTTTAATATTTGCTCAAAACTGCTCAAACCTGTTGTAATGGTGACTGCCAAGTTGGCGCGAGACAGGCAGTAGTCTCACATGACAGATTTTTATCACTATCATGAATGATCTGTGGGTGGGCCATCTGGGCCTGAGACTACACTAGCAATAACACATTCGAAGAAATGGTTTACCTTCATTCTTCTCTGGCTCCAAATTAACTGGTTCAGCGGAGAAAGACCTGTCCAGTTCTCCCTGCATGAAGATTGTGACATAATGGTAGTTTTCCTCCAGTCTGATGGAGTTTACGACAGATGCAAAGCGAAGGTTCTTCAGTCGAACGCCAGCTTCCTCCATCAACTCTCTCTGGGCACATTCCTCCCAAGTTTCTCTGAAAATTTAAATGAGTTTACGTTCAACACATGTGTATTATCGCACTAGCGCATAAGATAAGTTAACATGAATATGCAGGAATTATTGAGAATTTGATGAATTAGTAAAATTCATTGATGCATGTTTGTGACAGTAAACTCACCCGAATTCAATGTGACCTCCTGGTAACTGGTAGGTGCCTTTCCCAACTCTGGTTTTTCTTTTTCCTAACAGGACACATCCTGGATTGGAGGAGTCTGTCACAAGAATCCCAAGTCCCACTCCAGGTCGTTTGAGGATGGGTTTTCCATTTTGAACGGCCTCAGACATTGTATTTAAACTGTGTTAAAACAGACAAACATTATAGCAGGTCCAGATTGTATGCCCTCTGAACCCCTATGACCTAAAGTATTTACCCCAAACACCATCTAACTTAAAGTTTTAATCTTTCAATAAAAAAAAAAGAATAATAAAATCACTCTTTTTTATTTTACAGAGTAAAATGGTGCATTTTTAAAGTTTTCAATTAAGATATTGTGAGAAAAGGTGGATGAATCATTACGGCATAAAAGCGACTTATCTCCATGGACAATTCAAATATACCAGCTACAACGTAGAAACTATTGTCTATTTTGTTATAGCTTGTCAAAAGTTGTACTTGACAACGTGGAGAAAATATTAATAGATCGACTCTATTATGATTTGTAGCTTAAACACTTAATCCATTTTTGAATGATAGGTACATGATTCAATAACTGGTCACAACGCACAAAAAGTCACTCCCTTGTTGCCATCTACTGGCGTAAATATGAAAACTGAAGGAATCTTTTTGGTGAGCGGATTGAAAAGATTCGAATCACTTGAATGAATCAAATCCCCTTCCACTTATGATAGAGAAGGACTTGAAATGCTGGGGTCCGCATCGCATAAGCATAATTAAGCAATCACGGCAATCCACATCATAGCGTAAACTTACCTATATCTGACTTGGTAGACGAGTCTCCTAACAGAAAGCATACCTTTTACGATCTGGTTGAAGCTTGTGAACTATGAGATGCATGAAGGGTATTGAATCATCTTAATTTTCCAAAGAAAGCTAACATTTGTCTCAGTAAACACGTGAATTGATTTGAATAGTAAGCTTTGGTTCGTGGGGAAGGAAATAGCCAGCTGCGATTCTCGAAGTGGAGTTGCGCAGTTGACGTACGTACTGACGCAGGCGCGTGCAGTCATTTGTTTTTCTGCTGCGCTGCTTGTGCACAGAGCAACATGGCGACGTCCCTGATCTGTGGCCGGTTGTCCGCTGGACTGTGGAATTCCGGCTCTAGGACGACTTTAAGCTCGGCTGCTAAGGTCAGTTTTGTATAAACACATCAGATAAATATATCCGATTGTCGTTTGTGAAGTGGCTTGGTTGTTTGATCACTTATAGTGAGACCAAGTGGGCGATTCTCCTTTGACATTAGCCTGTAGGCTAACGTTAGCTGCCTGTCATTATTACAAATACTTTGATTGGCAAACATATACGTTTTCTACTGAGCGGATACTCTTTTGGGGTTTGGGGATGGTCTTTTGGGCAGATTTAAGTTAAATTATATCAGGGAGTTTAATGTATTTGTTTGTTTATATGGTTATCTCTGCATATGTCATCTGGGATTCCGAGTTAACTTTGACCTACATGGACAGAAGACCAGTATGTTTTGTTTCGCTTCAGTGTTTCTATTCAACTCTAGAGCCAGCTGGTTAACAAAGTTAACTCTTAAAACATTTAGAACTGCAAATGTGATTGTTGTAATAAACAAAGTGAGGGTATTCTTTACTGTAAACTTTACTGAATCATACATTCGTATAATAAATGTCTCATGTTTGGTCATTAGAAGGTTGTACCCTTGAGTAAGATACCCAAGTTGCGCCATAAAGAATATATTTCTATTTCGAGAGTACTGTATGTCACTTTGGATTTCAGCAAAGTATTAATCAATCATTAATTAATTAGTTAATCATCTTTATATTGCTGGTACGGATAGCCATAATGATACCACATATTCTAATATTCCACATATTGACTCTACTAAAGTCAGTTAAGTATTAATCTGTTGGGCAATGGAATGGGAAAATCCTATTCCTTGTAAAACTGAGACTTTGCTTGTTCTCGTTTCTGTTTGCGGATTCCATTTAGCAATCTACAAAAGTTAGTGTTTGCAATGTAAATATGACCAAGGCATTGTAGCAACACTGCAACAGTATTGTCTTGCATGCCAGATTTTATTTGGGTTAGATTTAATCAGTATTTTCTCTCTTAACTTTCCATTACCAGGTGCTTGGTGGGACATCGGGTCTGTTTGGTAATCATGGGAACCAGCCGTCTCCAATGCTGTCAGTGCAGCAGCAGAGGAACCTCTCCCTGCATGAATACATGAGCATTGGGCTGCTGAAGGATGCGGGCATCTCTGTGCCCGCTGGTATGGTTGCCAGCACGCCTGATGAGGCTTATTCTGCTGCCAAGCAGATCGGTAAGAACCCATGAACATATGCTGGGCGCTAGTTGAGGAACGTCTGCAATATTTATTCTTGAAGGGATGCAGGCTGCATAACTGTTCCATGACATATATGCACACTTATTTTATTTTCCACTGTTTACATATTTTTCACATTGGATTGATCTTGAGTAGTAGTTCAATACAGCATATATACTGTGCATATATATAGCAATGCTTTTACGCAGGTCAGATTACAGTGTTTTGAACAGGACTGCCAGTTTACCCTATTTTAGGATCTTTGTGTTTCAGCTGTTGTGCTGTTCTTACACACCCTACAGTCTAAACATAGATTTACTCCACCTCTGGAGAATGTGG
The DNA here is from genome assembly GCA_032275025.1 of Enteromius treurensis. Taxonomy (NCBI): domain Eukaryota; kingdom Metazoa; phylum Chordata; class Actinopteri; order Cypriniformes; family Cyprinidae; genus Enteromius; species Enteromius treurensis. The sequence continues at coordinate 4,170,456 of JAUCMU010000104.1, forward strand.
CTGACCTTTAATTTAACTGTCAGCAGCTGTGATTCAGATCTGAATAAAATTGGATTTTACTCCTTAACTCCGAATGAGTAGCCTAATCATTTGCTCTGGATTTCATTTCTGGTAAATGCACTGAACAGTACATTCAGGGTTGCAAAAAGTGGGAGTGTTTTATTTGCAAAATTGCAACATGGCGAAATATCTATAGTTTCACAATGTCAAATCAGCATTTTAATGGCATTCTGTGGGGCACTTCCCTTTTTCGGTGCTCCCAACTTGGTATAACTAGGTTTAGTTGGCCGAATCTGACTCTTCTGTCAGTTTTTACTCGCCCTCTTGATGTCTAAACCTCCTGCAACAGATGTTCGGTGTTGAGCACAAAAGGAGGTTCATGTTTCTGTTTTCTATCAATTGAAAGCAACCATGAAAAAAGACTTGACAATTTGAGAAAAAAAGATCAATTTAATATTGTCAAATCTTTTTTGCTAATTAAAATAACTTTTATATTTCATTGATATGTAAAAGTCGTATAGTGTATTGTGATCTCTTGAAAATCATTCTAGTGAGATGATTTGGTGCTCAAGAAACATTTCTTATTATTGTCGATGTTTAAAACCGTGATGAACAGTCAAATTCAAGCCATTAGGCAGGAAAAAGTGAGCATGATTGCTTAGTATCTTTTTCATTAGAATGGGTCTTATGGGATCGGAACAAAATGAGGGTGAGTAAATAATGAGGTTTTTTTGTTATCATTATTGTTATGCAGATTCTTAAATAACAACATGGCCTATTTGAAGATCAATGCAAGCTGCTATTTAGCTATATAGCAATAGATGAATAAAATTATGTAAACAACTATAAGATCATCCTTATATCTGCCCAACCCCGATTGACCCCACATAGACTAAGGGAAGTACTGTAAAAAAGAGAAAAGGATTTTATGAGAAAGGTAAGAAAAGCATAAGATTCCACATTTTATGAAATGAATTAAGTCTCTAATGTTTAATGTTTTCTAAATGCAGAAAAGACATTAAGTCCTCGGCTTCAACCAGGCATGAGCATTTGTTCCATTAGTTCTGAAAAGTTCCCATTCGAAATGGTATAAAACTGCAGCTTATTGTTTTTACTACCAGGCGTAATTGAGTTTATGATGCCGTGCCTTCCTAAATCATTCTTATTGGCGTCATACGTCCGTTGTTTTCAACTGATTATGCAGTTTAAATCCAAGTGAATCAAAACTATTTAATCCTTCCTGGTCTGTTATGTGGCATTACATTTATCATGACAATCAAGTCCAGCCTTTCACAAGCCTCTTCTGTGAGTCTGTACAGCAGGTCTGTGCAGGTTTAGAGACTGTAGTTAATTACACTATGACTCACTAATTGAGGATGCAGCAGCTCTGTAGTGAATTTTTCATCTCTGTCAGTTTAAAGGGTATTTGTTTGTTTGTTCTTTGTCTGTTCGGTTGGCATTATTCAAGGTTTGTCTCTCTCTCTTGTATATTCTTTCTGTTTTTTCAGGCTCTAAAGACCTGGTGGTGAAAGCCCAAGTGTTGGCGGGTGGTCGAGGCAAAGGCACTTTTGAGGGAGGATTGAAAGGGGGTGTCAGAATCGTTTACTCGTGAGTATTTGTGCCTACTTTATCACTTTATTACTTTTCCATTTTCCTCTTTGTCTTCTAACTCACTTTGTGTCTGCAGGCCAGAGGAAGCGAGAGATATCTCCTCTAAGATGATTGGCAAGAAGCTGTTCACTAAGCAGACAGGAGTGGCAGGGCGGATCTGTAACCAGGTGTTTGTCTGCGAGCGCAGATATCCACGCAGAGAGTATTATTTTGCCATCACCATGGAGAGGTCCTACCAGGTAAGAGGTCACGAACTAGGCCATTGCTTTGCATATGGGCATAAAATTACAACGTCATTTTACAAGTGTTCAAAAAATTCCATCACCACTTTATGTGCTGCGGGAAGCACAATGGCCAGTAGAGGGCAACTTGTACTGTGTCGTGACCTGAAATGGCAGCACTTTACTGGTTTCACCTGCCCTTAAAATGATCTGGGTTCTACTCCACCCCCTACAGGGCCCTGTGCTGATTGGCAGTTCTCAAGGGGGCGTGAACATTGAGGATGTGGCTGCAGAGAATCCTGATGCTATTGTGAAAGAGCCTATTGATATCGTGCAGGGAATAAAGATGGATCAGGCTATTAAGGTGAGGTGCAGAGCATTATAGTGTATAGACAGTTCACAATGACCCCTGCATGAAAAAATGTTTTCTTCTTTTTTTTTTTTTTTCTCTCTATCTGTCAGGTGGCAGAGAAGATGGGTTTCCCCCCTGCTTTGATCAATGAAGCTGCAGAAAACATGTTGAAACTTTATGATGTGTTCATCAAGTATGATGCATCTATGGTGGAGATCAACCCAATGGTGGAGGATTCATCTGGCATTGGTACCCTAAAAGCAGACACCTTACACTTATATTTACATTATGTACACAACCCCAGTCCTAAGGCTGCATGATCAGTATCAGTATTTTTGGTTAAGGCAATTAAATCAAATAATTATTTATGCTGTGGGTTTTAGAGTTAAATGTGACACTTTTGAGCACCTCGTGATCTGGTGTTTGTTTCAGTGTATCAGAGTGTGTTGGCACATTTATCATGCATCGAGCCATGCTTTAACAGCGTTATGAGCTATGCAAGTGCCACTTTTCACTCTGAAATACATAGCCATGTAAACTTGCCAAATTAAAAGCTTGACAAACATGAAAAGAAATCAAGATGTTAAAATTATTTGTAAAATTAGTACCTTTACAATTGTATTAAGACTATTTAAGAGTATAAAATAAGAATATAAAGTACTTTTTATTATAATTTTGCAATACAGTACAATAATATTATGTCAATATCTATTTCTTAATTTGTTGGATATTTTTTTTTAATGTTGGATGGGTCATAAATTGTGGGGTTTGTGGCCTATGAAATCTTGAGGGGAAAGAGATTTAAAAATAAATAAATAAATGAATAAATAATAACCTTGTTCCTAGTTCTTGTAAAGAGTAAACCCAAGTGTGAACACCCAAATTGAATAGCCATTTTACATTTTTTAAATGTATATATATTATTTGCCCTCTCTTACAGAATCTCCCTAATCATCAGTCATTCTGGAATGATTATTAACTACAAATAGACCTGTTCAAGGCATCTGGTGGAAATTCCTGTTTTTTTTTTATAATGCAATTTATATTGCAGAAAAACAATGCATTGTTTTTTGCTAGTTTCATGCGTTCATAGATGTTTTCTTCTGTGCTTTGCAGTGATGTGTATGGACGCTAAAATAAACTTTGACTCAAATGCTGCCTATAGACAGAAGAAAGTGTTCGACATGCGGGATTGGTCCCAGGAGGATGCCAGAGACCAACAGGCAGCCAAAGCAGACCTCAATTACATTGGTCTAGACGGCACTATTGGCTGTCTGGGTCAGTACAAAAACCCACAACCATCCATTAGAGAAACATTATCACAGCATTGAGTGGACGATTCAAAAATTAAACCCACATATCATCATTTTTAAAATAAAGACTTAGAACTAAAGGTCTTTATACATTACATTTTGCACTTTCAGTAAACGTTCTGTGTTGATGCAATTTGTACCATTTTGACTGGTTTAACTGTGTATGTGTAAATTTATGCGTATGATTATCACCTGTGTTTAGTCAATGGGGCTGGACTCGCTATGGCCACTATGGACATCATTAAACTACATGGTGGAACACCGGCTAACTTCCTGGATGTTGGAGGCGGAGCCACTGCACAGCAGGTGACAGAGGCCTTCAAGCTCATCACCTCTGATAAAAAGGTAATATCATGATCAAGGGAATTACTTAAGTATCTGTTCTTATTGCCAGCCTTTTATCGCAGCTCTTCTGCCTGAAAGTGTTCAATGTTGTTTTTATGTGTTCTCTCTAACAGGTCCAAGCTATTTTGGTGAACATCTTTGGTGGCATCATGCGGTGTGATGTCATCGCACAGGGCATTATCATGGCTGTCACTGACTTAGAACTGAGAATTCCGATCGTAGTGCGGTTACAAGGTGAGATAGACCGAACTTAATACTATGATTATGATTGATGGTGCGGGTGAATTTGATGAATGGAGAAGTGAAGGGATAGTTTGAAACCCATTAAAAATATTTTCGGTTCCCATACTTTATTTAAAAGGGTGCTGATCTGAAAAATGTAATCATATTAACAGTTATACCCATAAGAACAAGCACTTTCTAAAGAACAGGTTTCCTTAAAAAAATAAATGAACAGGACACCAATGCAGTTATTATAGTTAATACAGATTTTTCTAGTTACACACTTATTTAAAATCATGTTATCGGTTAGATTTTTTTTTTATTTTTATTATTAACCGATTCACAGATTGGTCAGAATGCTTCTTTAGAGAAGAAGTGTGAAGTTGAAGAATTATTATCCACTTATCCAGTAAGTTCAGCTGACTGGAAAGTTCCTGGTCAAAAACTGTACTATCTATATCTGTAAAGGGTAGGACAAATCCCACAAGAAGACCTGAAAAGTCTGGGAGAGGGGAAACAATGACAGAAGGGTGACAGAAGGAAAAAGTTTCTGGATAGGGATATTTGTGCAGGTGGCCTATGTTTTCTGTTTTTCATCTCGCTCTCTTCACGCTTGTCTGATCTCCAGGAACAAGAGTGGACGATGCCAAGGCTCTGATCGCTGCCAGCCCTCTGAAGATCCTGGCCTGTGATGATCTGGACGAGGCGGCCAAAATGGTGCGTTTCTCTTATTTATGCATGCATACGGGCAAATTGAAACTGACACGGGGTGGAAATGGAGAGATGAACCCATCACGGTTCAGGAATAAGATTGATAGTCCAAAGAAATATGAGGTTTTAAAGGAGTTGTTCACCCAAAAATGAAATCGTCGTTTAGTGACCCCTCAGTTGTTCTAAACTCATATTACTTTCTTGAGAGACAGGACAAAACTTGCCATAACTTTACCTGCTAGTCATGTTTAATATGGTAACTTTTTTTTTTTTTTAAAGGATAAAGATCCAAAAAATTCACATTTCTAAGTTTTACAGCATTTCACAATAAGGTTCAGTTCATTAATAGAAATAAATTACGTAGGTTTCGTGAACTAACAATAAAACATACTTATACAGCTTTTATTAATATTGGATAATATTAATATCTGAATATTAATATTTCAAGGTATAAATAAAAACATAAATACATAATGCGTCTTTCAAGTATAAATTATAATGTATTATAACAATAAATTAAATTCATCTAGATTAATAAAATGCTGTTCATCGTTAATTCATGCTACCTGATCCAGTAAATAACGGTAACAAATTGTACCTGTGATAATTAAAAAAGGGAAAATGTAAAAAAGGAAAAATTAACACAATTGTTCCCGTCAAATAGAATCAAAGCAAATCTTATTATTATGCAATGACTATGCAAACCAGATTTCCAGATACAAGAAATTTGTCTTTCCATGCCGAACGTGGAACCACTGTATGATCGTGAAATCCAAACATAATATACTGGGTTTAATTTTTTTTTAGGACACTGTGTTATAACGAATCACAATTAAATGTCAGCTCTGGAATATTTACCATACTTTTCTCGCTCTTTTTCTCTAGGTTGTAAAGCTTTCTGAAATTGTATCGCTGGCCAAAGAGGCCCAGGTTGATGTCAAGTTTCAGCTGCCCATCTAACAGAGCAAACCTACAATCCACATCACTATTCAAACCATCTTATGTGAACTAAATCTAAGTCACTTGAGCTCGTCTAGTCCCAATTCTCAACAAACCCGTGTCCTGGTCAAGCTTCTGCCATCTCTGGTTTGTGTAACTCTGCGGTTCCCCGTTCCTTCTGTCTCATCAGTGCTTTCATATTGTAAAAGCACATGTGTATCTGCATGATGCAGCTTTCATTTCATGCAAATCAACCTAGCCCATCAAACCAATCCACTGACATGCTGTTGGGCTGTTTTGGTTTCATTGGTTTGATCGGGTCAGTGTTACTGCCTACTGTTGTTTGTTTCGTCAATGTTATCGTTTGTTTGATTTCTTAAATGGAGGATGTATTTATGTGGGACTGTATTTATACTGTTGAAATGTACTTGGAGATCCGACTCTTTGGAGAAAGAATATGTCAGACACACTGGTCCCATATTTTGCCCCACACACACACACACAGTATCATTAAAAGAAAATCTCATCCCCCTTTCCCTTCCTTCTGTTTTCCGGCGGGAGTGAGTGTCGCTGCAGGAGGTCTTCTCTGTTCTCCTGAAGAGAAATGCGCCATTTCCCTTTTAAGTAAACGCACAAGCACTCACAGGGAATATGTGTGTTATTGGTGTTCTCTCAGTCTGACATGGAGCCACCAGTGCAGCAGCTGCAGAATACAATAAAAACACTGAAGCGTCTCTGAGGATGGTGTTTGATTCCATTCAAAGGCTCTGTCACTGTCTATTTTTGAAATGTAGAACATGCACTTCTTTGCCAAAGTCAGTTCCTTGAATCGTCTGTCATGTTAGAGAGGGTCCTGAAGTGAGAATTCAGCTTTCAGTAAAGGAAAGTGTTCTGAAAGTGGCAGCTCACAGTTTGAGGTTTGTTATACCTCAACTATCCAGTAGCAGATGCCCAGCTGGTGCAAGACCTGAATGTATGTGCTATATGATTTATGTTTCCAATATTAAATTTGTGTCTAAAACAGCACTTGGTAAAATTACAAATGATTTGCTTCTAGCTTCCCTGACTAAGGCATCGATTTTTGTGACATCATAGATCATGACACGCTGTTAAATAGATTACAGAATAACATTGGTATTCAGGATCAGGCATTACGATGGTTTAGATCTGGGGTGCAAAACACAGTTCTTGTTTCGGCTACTGCCCTGCATAGTTTAGTTTCAGCTAATGAAGCCCTTTAGGCCTGTTTGCAAACTAAGTTGGGGCAAAGTTAAGAACTAAACTCTGTTGGGGTTGGCCCTCCAGGAATTGGGTTGTTTAGATCCTACCTGTCCTACAGTTTCTATTTATTCTTTGTAAATGAGGAAGCATCTAACCTTACAGCGGTAAATTATGAAGTGCTGCAAGGATCTGTGTTAGGCCCTCTTCTGTTTTCAAATAATATGCTGCCTCATACTATAAGGATTAGTTTCCACTGTTAATGCCACATGTTTCTTCAGACCAGGCGAACTATTTCTTAGCGGCCTAATAAATAATTATCACTTGCAAAACATCTGCTGTACACTCATCATTTAAATGTAAGATAAATGCATTTCAATTGAATATAATATTTCCATCCATTTGTATTATGCCATTTTAACATAATTAAAACACTGCAATGTGTGTATTAATAAACTGACTGCTTAATATACAGAATAACCGGGTTTATAAATTTGATATTTAAAATGATCATTCTAATGCTTCATTAAATAAATGCATTTTGAAAATATAATTACAATCAAATAGATGCAAATTGTTAATAATAAAAAGTTCTAATATTTAACTAAATAAATTTATTTTGAGTTCCAAAGTCTTGTCTGTTTCTTAAATGCTTATATGAACTATATAAATTTAAACCTAAATATTTAATAAAATGTATACAATTTATTTGTATGCCAAACAATTTTTTTCAACAGTACAGTTACTTCTAAAAGGCCATTAGTTGAGAAAGATGTGTTTTTGAAATCTTCCAGCATTCTAAAAGGATCATGCTAACCAGCCAAACATCTGTTGTGCTTGCACGGTTAAATATAGCAATTATTAATTGACAAATGAATCCACTTCTGTTGCGTTGTCGCATTTAGTGCTGATATGAAATCCGATGAAATCTCTTTAAAATGCACTGCTCAGTCAAGTGCTTGAATGGGGATGAGTATGGCTTCAGGCTTCCTGTTTCAAATGCGTCATGCTTAAAATAAATTAAAACAATACATTTCTTTGCCAAGGGTGATGCAATAGAACCTATTAAAGAACTGTTTTGTATGAACAAGTTTTAATTTCATGCAATCTTAGAGATGTTCTGTCATTATCCCTAAAGGGCTATGGAATGTATTTAAATGTTTATGGGAATATGTTCAGATTTAAAGTTGGGACCAGGCAAACCTATGTTGATATGGTTCCTTCTGTGAGCGAGCATAACCTCTCCAGTTCATCTGTCTGTTTTGGATGTGAATCGATACTGCGCTGCTTCACATTTTTAAATTATATCACACAGTAGCTGCCCTCATTTACTGTACATCTTTGGATCCTCTCCTCCTTGCATGCTTGATATGAATTTTATGAATTCTTTAAAAGATGCATAATAAAATATTTAAAATTGGAAATAAAGTACAAAAATAGTTTTTCAGAAAATATCTTTTTTCTTGTTTTAAAGTGCCCCTATTATGCCTTTTCAAATATGATCTTTCATGCTGTGTGTCATGTAGCTGTATGTGAACATAAACTGCAAAGTTGTGACGCTGACAGTGCATGATAAATAAAGTTATTGTCTATCAAAAAAAAAAAAGAGTCGGCTCACGTTCGCCTAAACGAGTCGTCAGCAATTCGAATCTTTTTCTGTTAAGGTCACACGTCATTAAGTAACATTTGCATAATGTCCGCCCACGTTCTATGTCGCGAACAACTTGCCCCGCCCACAAACAGTACAATTTCCACGTGTATTACATCATGTCAAGAAGATGGTGTATCTTGTGCTGTCATTCAGTTATGGCAATGGGCGTTTCATTTTTTCCGAAACACACTGTAGCGGTAGACCAATCATAAAAGACTGTGCCATCTGACCAATCACAGGAAGGAGGGGTTTAGACAGACCGATTCTTTGAACTGATTCACACGAGTCGTTTACGAATCATTTAGAAATGGGGTAAAATTAAATCTATTTTTGGAGAAAACTAAAGTGTTTTTTGACATTGCATACACATAAACCTGTTTTAAGACACTCATAAAACAATATTAGCCAAATGGCTTAATAGGGGCACTTTAACACTCATGAAAAGTGTCCCTTTATAGGTTAGCTTATTCTGTGCATTAATCTGTATTCAGAGTGACCCTGAGTATCACTGTATTTATTTTTAATGCATTCAGTTTTGGAGAAAATTAAAGGCAAAATCACCCCAAGCATTCTTGCACTTGGATCATTTCATTATATTAAAACACTCATAAAATGATTTCCTTTTTAGGAAATATAGCTCAAATTTTCAATTGATCTGTATTCAGAGTGACCCCAGTGTATTAATTTTCAACATTTTACTGTATAGGTTTTGAAGAAAACTAAAATCAAAATCACCCAAAACAACAAAATGTGTCCTGTGTCCCATATTTTAACACTCATTGAAAGGTTTATTTTTATAGGTTAACTCATTCTGTGAATTGATCTGTATTAACAGTGACATTTTCAAAGGATTTTACTGTATAGCTTTGAAATAAACAGTCCAAAACACCACAATGCGTCCTAGCACTTGCACTGTCCCATTTTCCAACACTCATAAAAACTGTTCCTTTACAGGTTAGCTCATTCCTTGAAATGATCTGTATTCAGAGTGACCCTGACTATCACTGTATTAATTTTCAGGACATTTTACTTTATAAAAAAGGAATATTACTGTATATTTTTGGAGAAAAGTATAGTCAGGGTCACTCTGAATATTGATCGAAAAGCTTAGAGAAAGCAAAAAAAAAAAGGACTCTAAAATCAGACATTGCCAAATGCATAAAATTAACTGAAATATTCTCCAAAGGTTTAAATTCGGCTGCTGCATCGGAGGACAGTAGCGTGGTAGAGGAGGTAAGAAGAAAACAGAAAATATACTTCATTATACTAAATATAATATAAGTCACTATAAAGTAATTTTCACGCTACTTCTGACAGTAACCTACACTGTGTCTAACAGTTGTAAGCTTAGCGCAGAACTCCTGTACATTAATGATTGTCATTATCAGTGATTGTCTGATTAATGTCATTATCAGCAGATAACGTGGGATTTAGGGTATACAGACTGCTGTATGCTACTAGCAATATAGTCTAAAATGTAACCTATAGCTATAGCCATAGTACTGTAGGCATTTGTAGTGAACTCTGAATACATAGCTAGTCTTCGAAGTAAAACATTAAATACATGCATGTTTTTAATGTTTTACTTTAAAGACTAGCTATGTATTCAGAGTACATAGCATATACCAGTCTGTATACCCTAAATCCCACGTTATCTAAAACAAATAAACAAAAAAAATGGTCAGGCCCCTATGGAATTTGTCAGAATTGCCAGATGGCCAATCCACCCCAGTGTGTTAGGTTTTGTCACTGGGTGATACGTCTTTAAAAAATTATTTCTCAGCGATATTCTTGTTGTGTCCCCAAAATAACTGGATTGTAAGCAAACTGTATGCATAGCGCGAATAATGTTCATTTAAATGTCAAACAATGGGTTGCTACATTTTATTCTTTCCGAGATTAAAACACTTAAATACGATAAGTTCGTGATGGCGACTTCATAAGTTAGAAATGGGAAATTTCCGATAGCACGTGAAGGCAGCATTAGTGACAGTATCCTCATTAAAAAACAATAAGCCACATGACCAACCACCTGCTAGCGTGTGTGTTTGCTTTGTTGTCAGTCTGTCCCTCCTGTGATCCAACGCGCATTTATATATATATATATATATATATATATACTGAGTGAGCCATTTCCACATTAGAAATTGCTCATTAGAAAGACGATATGGACGGTTAAACACAATTACATGGTTAAAAGAATATACATAATAAATCTGAGAGTTTACCTTTTCATCTCAAAGGAAAAGTAGGCTTAGGTTCCATCTCTACTACGAGTCTAGTCTATAAAATAAAATGACAAACGAATAATAATTAGCAGAAGAATGTTTTACAATACTGCTTTGCTACATACAAATAATCTTCATGTATAAGTAACACGTGACAACATAACACTAGTATGAGACTTACCTGTCATTGTAACTACATGAAAACATTCAAGTCGTCATTTACTTTAACATCCACCTCTGTGTATCCTCCATCATTTGATTTTACACTAATGCTAACAGGCTAAGGTTAACTGTTTTTAACAGCCAGTAACGTTGCACAACTAAGTTAACGTTAGAGCTCGCCCGCTAATAATATCTTCTTAATCGCCCATGATAAACCTTCAGTTCATATTATAGGAAGACGCCTATTTTAAGGAGTAAGTTAGTTAATCCTCAGTTAAGCACAAATGCAGGAATTAGTTTAGCATGAGGAAAACAGAACCAATAAGATAAGAGAACACTGGTGGTGTCTCAAAACCTAGTGAACTGCCTACTTAGACAGCAGCATTTTTTTCGTAACGTTGCACGGGTATAATCATGCTTAGGTAAACATGTTTATGGAGATAAGGTGCGAATTCCAGATTTGCCCTTTTTTGACTTTAAGAACACGTTAGGATGTGGACGCCATTTGTGGGAATGTTCCAAAAAGTTATGTGTCGTTCGCGAACGAGCCTGTGTTCCGGTGAATTCAGTTCCCCTGTTTCCCCTTCACAGCGCATGCGCAGTTTTTGCAGTGTTGCCAAGTCCGCGGTTTTTTTCATGGTATTTTTAGTTAGCAATTGTGCGTTCGTTTTTTTAGTTACAATGGCAACCTTGAACTTCAGTGAACTTCATGATCATGATTTGGCCCCGGTGAAACAAGTCATCTGGTAGTTTTGCTGTCTTTTCACAAGCACATAGTTCAATTTGACCATGTTCATTAAATAATTTGTATTT
>JAUCMU010000104.1:4193510-4207601 GCA_032275025.1 Enteromius treurensis
CCAGCTGTGTCTTGTCTAGTGATTAGTCTTCAGTGTATAAAACCCCTGTCTTTTGAGTTTGAGTTTGTCCGTCAATGGGTTGGTCAATGTGGATGTTACGTCTTGATGTTTGTATCGTTGAGTTCGAGTTCATCTTTATTAAAGTGACTGAGTTTAAATCCAGCTCTTGCCTCTGACGTTCTCCTTCTCACCACTCGGACAACACCAGGCGTGACATCCAAGCACTCAGAAACAACTTTCTATTTTATCTGAACATATTTTGAGAATTCTGGGAGACTCTATTTTGTGTCTGAAATTCTTGAAATGTTCAGTTCTTGGTTCTTTTTAATGCAAATACCATTTAACAAGATTCTAATACATTCCTGCCTGTTAAAAAAACGCTAGCATATGCTGTTACGGTGTGTTTTGAAGCTGGGATGCTGTTCCTTTGCTGGTTTATGTTGTTTCATGGTGGTCCTTTGCTGGTCTAAGGCTGGATGGACCAGCATATGACCAGCTAAGGAGCAGCTTAGACCAGCTCAAACCAGCATTCCATCTTCAACACATACCTAACCAGCATATGCTTTTTTTTTTTTTTAACAGGGCTAAGGCCCACTTCCTGTCACTACTAATACACTTATATAATAACAGCACAATTTAGTGAATGCTAAATACTTTTCAAATAATGTATCATGGTTTCCCCAAAATATTAACAATAGGAGATATTTATTTTGCATCAAATCAACATTACTGCAGGATCTGAAAACTAGAGTAATGGCTACTGAAAATGCATATTTGCCAACAGAGGAATAAATTACATTTTAAAATATACTGTAAATACATGTCACAAAAATTAGTTTTTTTACTTGTGGTTTATGAAGGCCTTGTATAATAAGTCTGATTTACTTGCTTACATTGCTCCTGGCTATAACCCCAGAAATATTAATTATTATAGAACTGTATTTAAAATGCAGCCTGTATATAACTATAAATATTTAATGCACTCTCTGATTATGACCAACAACTCACAATACATGCTTGTCCAGAAAGTGACATTTTTTGTGTTATTGATGTTAGGTTACACCTGGCCCCTTCCCTGGGCCCTATGCCCGATCTGGATCTACCTGGACGTTCTCTTTTCCACCGCCTCCATCATGCACCTGTGTGCCATCTCTCTGGATCGATACATCGCCATCCGTAACCCCATCCACCACAGCCGCTCGAACTCTCTAACCAGAGCCCGAGTCAAAATTATAGCAGCCTGGACCATCTCTGTGGGTAAGTTCTAGATGCAAGAGGAAATTGCTTTCCAGCGCAATTCTGAAATGCTAAACAACTGAGACCGCATCTATTAGTGCTGGTATGCCAAAATATAGCTCCAAGCTATCTTTTCACTCTCATTTTGTCTCCGTCTGTCTCAAGTTATCTCCATGCCTGTCCCAGTCCTTGGCCTGCACGATCACACCAAAGTCTTCCGAAATGAAAGCTGCCAACTGACAGACAACAATTTCGTTCTGATTGGCTCTTTTGTGGCGTTCTTCATCCCGCTCATCATCATGGTCGTCACCTACATTCTTACCATCAGTGCCCTTCAAAGCGAAGCAACTTTGTGCCTGGACCAACTCATCGTGCGGCCAAAATGGTCATCCACTATTGGACTCCTCCCACGAGGCTCGCTGTCCTCCGAGCGTCTCTTCTCGCGTTCATCTCTCTGCCGCGATGGGGCTTCCAGGGGATCTGGCCGGCGCTCCATGCAGTCCATCAGCAACGAGCAGAAGGCATCTAAAGTACTTGGCGTGGTCTTTTTACTCTTTGTAATCATGTGGTGTCCATTTTTCGTGACTAATGTGATGGCGGTGGTGTGCGGGTCAGCGTGTGATGAAGACTTGGTGGGGGGACTGATGAATGTGTTTGTTTGGGTGGGTTATCTGTCATCGGCGGTCAACCCTTTCATCTACACGCTCTTCAATAAGACTTACCGTGCCGCTTTCGCCCGGTACATGCGCTGCCGCTACTATGAGGAGAGGAGGCCTCTGCAGCTGATACTGGTCAACACCATCCCTCCTCTGGTGTACAGCTCCTCCGGGCTTCCCCTGCAGGTGGGGAACTCATTAAAGAGGAGGGCAGAGGGCAGCCGGTCGGGGAGTTTCTCCAACACAGCCAGGTCAAACTCTGGAAACACACAAAACAAGCAGGAAAGGGAAGAGGTAGTAAGCCATTTGTGAGACTACAGAGGGTTTTTAATTAGGGTTCACATCAACAGACCTTAGAGACCGTCTCTTTCTGGGTGTAAAAGCTTGAAAAATGGAGTCTTTTATTTTAATATGTGTCCACCTGTGCAGCACAGCACAGTCAGCAGATCATACCTCCTATGGCTCACAGCAAAAACAGGAGACAGATGCTTCAAACTGGGCGAACAGCAATAAAGTTTTACAATATCTTTGTGGGACTCAAATCACAACGTTATGTGTTTTTTTGTACAAGATTTGTAAAATACATATTGTAGATGATTACTTTACATTAAAATAGGAAGAACCAGTGTATGAATTTGAGGGGTACTGAATGAAAAATCTCTCATCATTTTCTTACCTTCGTGCCATCCCAAATGTATTCGACTTTTTTTCTTCTGTGAAATGCAAAAAATGTATCTCTCAAAGAGCATATAATGAATAGGTCCCTTAAAGTTGACGCTGCAAAAAACAAACACAACAGTTAATTCATACAAAATCAGTCAAACTTCACTTCCCACCAACTGTCGGCATGCTGTGAATGCATGTTGTGAGACTCGCACAGAAGTGACAGTCCACATTACTTTTCGCAATGCTCTTACATAATGCTTACATAAGGTGTGAACTCATATTAGTCAGAAGTGATGGTTTATAGTTTAAGAAGTTTAACATATAAGCATATTTTTCTCACACACCTTTTTTTTTCTTTTAAAAAGACCATTGTTTGTGTTCATCTGACTAAAGAATCTGGAATGCTATGATGTATGGTAGGGCTGCATGATTATGACAAATATCATTATTCTTAATAATTCCCTTGAATTTGTAATTGCGATTATTAATTACGATTATCACAAACTACACTGTTTATACTATAGTTTTTACTTATTTTTTTAACATGAACATTAACAAGCTGATAACACTCTAACTGAAAAACCTTTTCAATAGTAGTAGCTTATCTAGTATTAAGCCTCAAATGTCAATTATACATTGGATTGGTTTATTCTTTAAAAAAAAAAAACTATAATGGTACTAAAAACTAAAAATAGTTTTAAAAAGATTTTTAAAAAACCACATCTTAAGCATGCATAATAACATAAGTGGACTTTAAACGATTTATTGTCACTTTGAGCGTGGCAACCTTAATTGTATTTGCAATAAGAAAATCAATTAATTGTGCAGCCCTAGTGTATGGTGACTAAATGATGACAGGAGACGTTATTTTTTTGCAATTTATCTTGCGTCTGGAGAGAAATAGTTTCATGTTCATTCATTTATTAATATTATAAATTGTATTGTAAATACCTGTGTATGATATGTGGGTCAATTAAATAAACCTTGCAAGGATTTTGTTGCTTTTTCGTCTCAGATGGATTTATGGTCTGTTCAAATGGATGGGACTTGGCAAATGAACTCGCAAGCAACTCACTCTGAATCATTACATGCCAAACAAACGCAGACATGGGTGGCCATTAGCAGACCAACTTGGGACACTGAGGAGTGTTAAATGACTTAAATAAAATTTTTAGAAATGACTGCATAATTATATACCGTGCTTGTGCACCAGCTGCATTTGTAGGTTGCATTTTTGTATGTGTTTTCTGTAGAAGCTGATGTCATTGGTAATTAAAGACAATTGAAAGTTCATGACAGTCATGTGACTGTGATGTGAGAGAGCAGACTATTGGAATATAAGCAACAGAAGATGAAGATCCTTCTGATGGATAAGGTAAGATTGATCAAAGATTGGTCACTACTGAACTACTGAATTTCTAGATGCATTTCTAGTGCAGTGGTGTTGTTTTTATCACCATGGTATCAGATTAGAATACCATTGTATTTAATAGCCTACAACATTGTACACGACCATACTCATAGACTAATGAGTGGCGTTTTTGTTTCACATAGCAGCCTAAAGAACTTGATTAATGAAAGAAGTTAATGATTTACGTTTTTTATTTACCTTAGAAATTCTGGAAATAATCATGTCCAACTCTTTAATGCTCTGCACGCATGCGCCCTAGTGGAAAACACAAATACTACACCTGTCTCATGTCTAAATTATTTTTGACTTGTTCGCTGCTTGTTGGCGCTTTGTTATTCTACTACTCAATATTACAGTGTTGTACTGATCACTATTAATTCGCTGCCGACAGCATTGCAGCTTGATTTTGTTTTTTATTAAAATACAAAACAGCAACTTTCCAAACACATGCATTACGTCTAAAGGATAATTCTGAGGTGATTTTATCTAACGTTTAACAAATTTAGGATGTAGCCTATGCAGATTCGTGTAACAAATGAGAATCCATCCTATTAGTACATTTGTTTTGAATAAAAAAAGATTAGGATTCTCAGTTTTGTTACCATAATCATTAATCATAATTAGAATTTGGGGCAAAAAGCCTGTTTTGTTGTGAGAAAAGCCAAGACAAAGGGCCAAAAACATTGGTTGGCAAATGAAAGACTTGCAAAGTACATGTCCATCTAATTTTTTCTTATAATTTGTTCGAAATAGATTTGTTGGGAATAATAGCTAGTAGGCCATACAACACACCTGATTTAATCACAATGCAAATTCATTTGTGAAATATGTCTGTACTGTTTGCATATCCTGATGAGACTTGAATAAATTAATTAATTTTATTTAGTATAGGCTATACTTAAAGGTTAGGCCTACTTGAAGCCAATATAATAGGCTATGTAATATAATATAATATAATATAAAATGAAGTAAATTTAGGTTAATTGTGACTTTATTTGCAGTTTTCTCAAAGGTAAAAAGTGTCCCAATTTGCCTGAATACATCCTATTTCAAAACTATTTTATAGGCCTATTGATACAGATTATTACTATTACCCCTATATCTATGCTGGGTTGTGCCACAGGGGATTTGTTGGGGAAATAGAGAAAGAAAGAAAGAAAGAAAGTTTACTTTTCATGTCGTTCTTATAATAAGGTGGGCCTAAATACGATCCTACATCTATAAAGAATTTTTAGATTTTAATCGGTCTTTTTAGTTTCAAGTGGTTGTCCTCGTTTGTCCCATTGGGAGGTCCCTAAAGTGCATGTTTTTGTCTGACTGAGATGAATTAACACTGGAAACTCGGAGAAGAATCATATATCCGGTATTCTTTGCTCGGAACTGATTTATAGCCTGTATTTGTTTAAGTTTTGCGCTCGGTAACATCATTCAGTTTAATAATTGACAGAAAATGTGACGCGAAAAAGTTTGCCCGGCGGTGGCGAGTGCAAAATCCACAGCGGCGGGCAGATGAGCGATGACACGCGGGGCGCAAAAACCGAGGAGGTTTAAATGCGCGCGGACCGTCGCGCCTCGGGACAGTCCTTTCACTCACCTCCAGCGATATGCGACGAACTAGAAGCTTTTGGTTTTCGATTGTTGTTTAAGGAAGGGTAATCTAAACTCTAGAGCAAGGTCTAGTTGGACACCGGTATAATGAGTAAACTCAGTCCTTTCAGTAATCTTGCCATGTTTATCTCAAAGTCGCCTGATAAAGGGCCAGTCAGTGGGGAGCAGCTCTGCATGGAAGACTGCAAACCTCTGTGCCGCTGCGGGCCGGATCCGTGCGTGTGTCCCTTTTCACCAAATAGTAAAGATGGAACCAAGGAACATAAGGTTAGTTTCATACATAACAATTTGAACAGGAGGTTTAATTCAGAAAGAAATCGTCTTCACAATAAATGTATTTTAAAAGTTAAATAAATAAATATTGCTTTTCTACAAATAACAAATAATGTTCTACAAATCCGTCTGTATTATACCTATACTGTATACAATATAGTTGACAGCAAATTTGGACACTTAAGCAACACATTTCATGAATTTCATTAGATAAAAAATAGTTTTTTTTGCCATTAGCTATGAGCTGATCTCATGGTTTTTGTGGTTGTATGAACAAATATCTAAAATAAGCATTAGCAACATAAAAATTCCTGCTGATGTATACAACATGCAATTTTTTTGTTTATATGTAATGCCAAGGTATAATCTAATATATATATGAATAAGCATTATCTTATTGACTTTTCAATCTTTTATAAGGTTATTATTATTCAAATATTTTTTTATTGATTTTTCACTGTTTTACAACACACCCCACAAACATATACAACATACTTAATTAATTACCCATCTACAAACAACAAACACATACATACCCCATTAAAAAAAAAGGATATCATGATTAGATATGATCTATTATGAAATAGTTTCACAAGGATTCAATGAAAGAAAAAAAGGGCAGCCAAACCCTTTAAAACCTTCCAGAGGAACCACGAATAGTATACTTAAGCTGTTCAAGTTTAAGATAAGACATCACCTCAACTACCCCAACTTTATAATTTGGTGGCCTTGGTATGATGTCTATCTAAAAACTTTTTAATCTGATACATCCCCAATCTTTTAGAAGGTTAAATGTCAGTGACATTGATATAAATCCAAGTAGCAAGTAAAAATGAATGACAGCAATGATTGCCATTGTAGAACGTTGTGATATTCTACCCACAGTGAAACTGTAGCACATGAGATAGTAAGTGGTCTAAATATAAGTAGTAAAATAGCAGGAGTAAATTCCAAGTCTTGTGATTGTTCAGTGGGACAACCTTTGCTAATCTGCTCTTTGATGCTGTGCAATGGGAAAATTTTGTGCTAATACTTCTGTGTGTGATTAGCAAGTGCTTTGTAGTGCCTCATATTCAGAGCAAATTTATTGGGTTCCCCTGAGCGATTTTTCACTAACAATAAATGTTTAAAATGCACCGAAGGTATTAGCTTATGTTAATAATACAAAGTTAAGATACAAGACATTTCACAACTGATATGCACATCAGTCTATTGCATTTTTTTTTTTTTAGGAAAATGGAAGTCCACCGGAAAACGGGGCACCTGAAAAACATGCTTTTGATAATCTTGCCTATGAACCAGATGGCCACAATGGACTGAAGCGCAATTTGGGCCACCAATTAGCAGTCAAGGAGAGTGAGGTGAAGATCCGGGTGCAGGGAATGACCTGTCAATCATGTGTCCGATCTATTGAAGAGCGGATTGGAAGTCTTGAAGGTGTCGTTGGTGTCCAGGTGTCTCTGAGCGATAAAGAAGCCTCTTTGAAGTTTAACCCTGTAATGGTAACTCCAGAGGTTTTGAGAAAACATATCGAGGATATGGGGTATGATGCTTCACTTCTGACCTTGCATCTGCAGCCCTCGCTGGATGACTGGTCTGAGGTAACGTTAGGGATCGAAGGGATGCATTGCGGGTCATGTGTGAAGAGCATAACTGAAACTTTGTCGGGAGTGGTAGGTGTCAACTCTGTTATAGTTTCACTGGAAAAAGGAAGTGTGGACCTTAGATTCGACCCATCGCTGCTTACCCTGGAGACAGTTAAAGGGCTCTTAGAGGAGATTCCTCCCGGGACTTATCGGGTTTCCATTCCTGGTTGGAATTCTAGATTGAATTCCACTAGTATTCCACCCCATACGGTCACCATTAGAATAAAAGGAATGACATGCAACTCATGTGTTCAAGCCATAGAGGGAATTGTGTCCCAAAGAGCGGGAGTACATGCCATAAAAGTTTACTTACAGGAAAAGAAGGGGATTGTAACATTTGACTCCAGCTTGACTTGTCCAGAAGAACTGCGGGCGGCAATTGAGGACATGGGATTTGAAGCGTGGCTGGATCAAGGTTGTATCAGAATACATACCTCACACAGTGAAGATCCTCTTTCTCGCAGAGACCACATGAAACGGATACTCTATATATCTACTTGATAAATGAACACATAAAGCTCACTGTTTACTAAATAGCAAGTAGCTATATTGAAACTTGTATGTATGTTTTTATTTTACTAATTGTGTAATTTAGAGATGTCCTACTTTAAAACTAGGGCTTTAATCTTTGGCTGACTTTTAAACCTAGTAAATGTCACAAAATTGGCTTCTCCTTTGCCAGCAAAATCTATCCAGAACAATGGTTTCCTTGGTTACTAAACAGGTTGCCTTTCTAGAATAACATGAAGTGTTCTTGAATGACTCAAAACCTAGACATGGCAACCTTTAAATGGAAAGTGGGAGAGTTAATCGGATTAAAGAGGCTTTAGGCAGGTGGCTGTCTCTCTCTTCGAAATGTTCAGAAATTCTTAACTGTGTTCCTGAACATGAAGCCAAATATTAATTTACTGGAGAAATGTAGCTGTAAAAAAATATGACTGTGCATTCATGAGTTATGTTCAGCACTAAATGTCTTCATATTTTTTCTGTCGTTTAAAGATACTGCAGTTTATGATGTTTCATCCAGCAGTCAAATGTCAAGTAATCTGAAACAAAGCCACACATCCAAATCTTCAACAGTTGAAATTACCATAGACAACCCACATGGATTAGAGGTCAGAGAGACACGCAAATGTTTCATTCATGTGACAGGGATGACCTGTGCGTCCTGTGTGGCCAACATTGAGAAAAATCTGTTGAAACACAATGGTAAAGTGGCATTCAGGCTTACATAGTAGCTATCAAGCATTTTTAATCAAATGTCATATATGTAAGCAGAGCAGTGGTTTGATTTTAATGTGTTGATGTATGTCTAGGTATTAAATCGGTATTCGTTGCTCTGATGGCTGGTAAGGCAGAGGTGAAGTATGATCCAGGGCTTCTGGACCCAGCACAGATTGCCCAGCTCATCTCTTGCTTAGGGTTTGGTGCCTCAGTTATGGAAGAGAATGCAGTCCAGAATGGTGTCTTGGATCTTTCTGTGAGTGTATGGGTGTTTCTGAAACTACAGCTAAATAAATAATATGTTCTTCTTGTCTTTAGGTATTTTATTAGGTAAAATGTTATTACCTTTTTTTTGGTATTTTTACTTTTTTTTTTGTAATGAATACTTTGTTTAAGGTTTTCTTTATCACCACATTATTAGTAGTTTATTAAAATTATTGTATTTATTTTTTTTATTATACATTTTTTTAAATTACCCGAACGAAGAGATTTCCCATAAAATATATTTTTAAACACCGTATAAATTAGTTTTTTCCCCACATTGTTGTTTTGATTATACTTAGTGTCAAGTTGTAAAGTTGTAATAATTTTACAAATATAGACAATAAATAATATCATCATAACATGTGACAATATTTAGGTTTAATAAAAAAATGAAACCTGAAGTATGTGGAAACGTAGAAGTCTATAGGTTTTTTTTCCTCCCGTTTATATCTGCCAAATCAGATGACTAATACTCTTCCCCCAGTACCTGTGCTCAACAATTTGCTCATTTTTAGGAAGTAAAAAAAATCAATGTTTGGATCGATAATTGCATGTATTTAAAAGAGACATGCATTTTTATATATTGGAATGGAAAACATAGGTAATTAAAACAAACGTCATCCTCTTTTTTGCCCTCTTCCCCAGCGGGAAGAAAGATGAAATGGAAATCCTTATGAAGGCTCAATGTAGAATTCAACAAAAGCATGGTTTGATGAGCTTGTTTCAGTCTTGTGGATTTCGGTTTTGACACAGATATTTCGTCAGGTCACCGGTATGACATGTGCTTCCTGTGTCCATAACATCGAAACCAAACTCACGAGGACAAAGGGAATACTGGAAGCTTCCGTTGCTTTGGCGACAAACAAAGCTCATGTGAAGTTTGACCCGGATTTGATTGGCTCTAGGGATATCGTCCAAACAATTGAGGTACAATTATATTTAAATGCTGAAGAAAGATGTGGTTTAATTAGGTTTGACTTATAATGTTATTTCTTTGTTCTATTCTTATTCGTTCATTTGATTTATCTGTTCTTTAGGGTTTGGGTTTTGGTGTGTCTTTATTAAAACATGAGGGATTGAACAACACACTGGACCACCAAGAGGAAATTCGGCAGCAAGTATCTTTTTCAGATTTTTCAGATGTGTGTCAGAGAGGGAGTTTGTATTGCTATAAGTTATAGTGTAAACTGGTCTGTGCCTTCAGATGGAAGCATTCATTTCTGTTCAGCCTGGTGTTTGGGATCCCAGTGATGGGTCTGATGATCTACATGATGGTGATGGACAGTCAGCACAAGGAACATGGTGGTTCCATGCCTGTGGACCAGAATATCCTACCTGGTCTCTCCATCATTAACTTGGCCTTCTTCCTGCTTTGCACACCTGTTCAGGTATTTCCACTCCAAGTTACTGAAGAATGTTGAGCCTATAATTGCTTATTTTATGTGGACATAGAAGGTTCTCAAAATTGCATGCAGTATTTCTTCAGGTCTACAGTGTGCATTATTATGTTTTTTTTTCACGTGTTTTATGCAGGTAGTTTTTGTTACTCCTGAAAAAGGATTTAGTGTAATGTTGCCTTATGATTAAATAGAAAAATGATCAAGAAGAATTTCCAGCTTAGATCACTGAATCTGATTAGATCGTTAGCATCTTGCTAAAGCAGACACAATTATATTATGCAGCCCCTAAAAGTAGCCCAAACATTATTTTTGTCATTAATTGTAATAATGCAGTGAGATTATTGTCTGCACAAGGAGTCTGACAACAGCCAGTGCTCTGATCTGATCATCATCGTCTGTCTGAAATGACGAGAAGTAATAGAACAAATTTAAACAGACTAAATCCAGAAGAATGTCAAAAGCCAGTGGTAACATCTTCAAGATGAAGAAAAAAAACCTACATGTTTGCAAAAGGTAAGAAATAACTAACTTAAAACCATTTTTGTTGGAGAAAATACTTTTGCATAGTAGGGCGGTCATTTAACATTTCTATCATAAAACAGTCTAATATTTGCAGCTTCAATCTTGCCATGTTCACTTTCAATGGTAAAATGACGCTTAGCTTAGAAATGTGCGCTCTTCTAACATTGACTAGTCCTGTTAGACCACCGAGGCGTTGATCTGAAGTGCTATGTACGCACATGGTTTGCAGGAGCCATGTGCATCAGTAGACAAGCGCAAGTTAATTCTCACACTTTAATAGCATTTACAGCGAGGAATAAGTCTGTGGTAAATACTGTAGAGATGTATCAAACACACCTCACACAGAAATCACTTTTAAACCAAGCAACTTTTTTATGTCAGTTAATGTGGCAATGTTTCATGACCAATTGTTGCAAATTCCTCCTCGTGTGAATTGATGTTGTAATGAATGGATTTGGCAGTGAAACTTCGCCAAATGTCAGTAAATGTGACCGCACCTTAAAACTTGTTATTTTGTCAAATTAAGCTGCCATCAGCGCAGACGTGGAATCAGTGTCTTCTAATTCTTAACATCTACAAAAACGATCGCAATAGAGCCGGTAAAGTTTATCCACTCTGAGATGAATATAAACAGCAGCACTGATTCCACACCTGCACTTTAAAAGCTGAACAGAGCTGGCTACACCCTTTCCATCTAGAAGGTCTTAAATGCGCAGTGGGAGTGAAATAGAAGGGTTTGCTTTGTGTTAGCATTGGCTGAGAGAATAAAGGGGGTGCTTCCAACCAGAAGGGATTGGTTTCCACACGGACTGGCTCTCGGAAGCCACAGGCCAAAGGTCGCTCACTCGCCGATCCATCTGCCAGGCGGCATCTGCGGACATTAGCCAATGATATCACACCAAGAAAAGGCAAAGCTCAATGGAACGCGTAATCACCATGTATAAGGGTTAGAAAACTGGTTACTGGATCATTTTAATATGGTCTCAGAGGGTTAAGAAGCTTTATGTCACGACAGAGATAAATATCATCCAATTCAGCACTATTAAAAATCACACTCACATTGCAGGGTCCCCGGGGAAAGTATGTCCTCGTCCATGTCGTCTAGGTCATCGGATAGCAGTAAGTGTTGGGATACAGCAGGGCGGATGCCCAGGAAAGCAGGGTCCAAGTTGAGGGCAGAGGCCAGAGAAGACATGCCAGGATTATTGACGATGTTAAACCCTGTCAAAATCTCAATTTGCTGCCATCGATGAAGCTTTTCTCTCAGAGCAGCGGTCACTTCTCCCAGAGCCTGTCTGCAAAAGTGAAAGAGAAAGAGAGGCGAAGCTCGGTTGCTGTATACACCTTACATTTTTTATTTTTTTAAAAATCTATGGTTCCATAAAGAACATCCTTGAAACCATATCAATCCAAAAAGTTCTTCGCATGATTAAAAGCTTTTTTAAAAAGCCTTCCTTTTGGAGTCTTTATTTTTAGCTGTGCAAGTTAAAATGTCTGGAGGTGACTCACTTGGCTGAGAGGATTTTGTGGTCAACATCGTCCAGTGAAGAGCTGTGGGCCACGTGGAACGTCCCAAAGAGAGTTCCTCTCTTCTTCTTGATTTTTTCTGCCTGTTATTGTGGACACACATTCATAATTAATGAATTTAAAGCTAGTAGGACTGGCTAAATAGATTGAATCAGTTAAAGCTTGTAATCTACTAATATTTGAATATCTTACCCCTTCTTTAGCCACTATGAGCTGTCTTTCCGCTTGCTGTTTCTTAATGTTGTAGTACTGTACTTCCACCTCGTGTGTGAGCTGCAGCCATTTCTGCAGAGCATCAGGAGGAGACCAGCCGCTCCTCAACTCCAGCTCCCTTTCTGCCTTCTTCAGAGCCATTCGCACCTAAAACAAAAACACAAGCTCATTAATATTGGCTATTTTCAGGAGGGGATCGTGTAAAACCTCTTCTGTGCCACTTCAGCAGTTTCCATGGTGATGGGACACCTGTAAGGTGAATCTGTAAGGAGATCCAAACATGTTGCCAATAAGCGAATACTGAAAAGAGGCACGTGTTTTAGTATAAACATGCTATTACTTTACTAGAGTTCAATAAAACTCTTTTTCAAGGTTTCATTTTGATTAATCCTTCTCACAAGTTGTACTTCCTGTTACTAAGGCCTTGTAATACCTGTTCCAGCTCCTGCTCTGCATATTTCTGTCTGCTCAACTCGTTTTCAGTTCCCTCACGCAGTTCTCGTAGTCTTTGCGCCTCCTGCTTGGCTGCATCAATTTCGCCTCGCATCTCCCTCTCTAGGTTGACCTTCTCCTCCGCCACCGTGTGATGTTCTTCCTGTGCGATCTGCAGCCTAAACATAAAGACATTATTAATCTCAAACTGAACCTCTATAGACTTGTTACTTAAACGGTTACTCCACCCCAAAATTACAGTTTTGGCATGAATCACAAAGAGACACAGAGACAAATTGTTGAATTATTTTGGTTTTCTTTATGTAAAGAATGTATTCTTGTAGTTTCACAACATTAGAACCACTAATTGTAGATGGACTATTCTGACGATGTCTTTCATATGTTTCTGGACCTTGACAGTGTTGAATGTGACAGTCACAAGGCTCTTGATTTTCATCCAAAATATCTTAAATTGTATTCAGAGGATTAAAGACAACATTTTAATGTTGGGGTGGAGTAACCCTTTCACCAACCAGTTAATGTAATTTCCCCTCAGTCACCAGCAGGCGGCACGCAGCAGAAATGAGCAGACAATTAAAAGGGAACTGGATCTGCAAGACACTACCACACCTCTTCCTTCTCATGAAAAGAAAGCTGAACAAGATGTGGCTTGTACAGTGTGGTAATTCTGTGGTAAAACTTCTCTATATGTTTACAGGGAAATCCCACCTCTCGCCTATAAGCGGAAAGACATTCCCAAGACATGAATGGCTAAATTTAGTTATTTTTGTGGCTTAATGATGCACTTGGTCGACAAGATGTATTTGATTCAATTTAAAATAATTGCAACCAGCTTTGTTTGGCATATCTTTGATATTATCACAGTGTAATATTTCCTAGGATTTCTGTTGGTGCATTTTTCTCCTTTATTAGTCAAAGAAATGAGAGCAAAAGAGAAGGGGGGGGGGGGGGGGTACTCTCAGTTTAAACAGGAAGTGCATGTCAGTTTAAAC
>JAUCMU010000104.1:4207701-4246696 GCA_032275025.1 Enteromius treurensis
ATCCGCTCAAATTCAACCAATCAGATGACGACTTCGACACTGCTGAAGTGTTTCCAGAAAAGTGTACCATATGCATCGCTCCGTGGGCGTGACGTCTGAGGCTAAGACTAGTGCTAACCTACCCTGTGGCTCACTTCATACTGCAACCTCTCTACAAAGCACAGGTCAAGATTACGATTGCTTTTGGCAAGGCAAGGTTGATTACTGAATTAGTTTCACTGTAAAATACCCCACATAGATATAAAATAAAATTATATATCGTATGAAAATGTATAATGTAGCGTGTGTTTAACAACTTTAACAGTATTTTACGGTAGTCTCCAAAATAATGTTACCTTTAAAAACCATAATGACTAATTCTACGTTAGAAGCCAGCAACTGGCCCTTTTTGTTCAGACAAGTAACCTTAGGCGTAACTCGATGTTTTTGTAATATACAAAGAGAGGATCTAAGCTGCCTCCTAAAAATACCTACTGTGGATTAAACTATATGTTAACTTTAAGGTAAATAACTAATTTAGCATTTTTAATTATTTTATTAATATTATTATTCTATGTATTTATTGTCAGTTTGTGATGTTTGCTTTGATTCTGAATTGAATTCTTTGACATTTCTAAAACATAAATGGGAATTTAGTAATTTTAATTTGCATTGCTCATCAAAAATGTGTTGAAGTGCGTTAAAGAGTATTGTATACTTACTCAGCAATATAGTAAACAATAGTAAAAGGGGCTAGTGTCTTTTATACCAAATAAAACAAATAATAGCCTAGAAGAAACTTATTAAGTAAAATAACTACATTTACTCAAATAACTACTGAATTAGATATGTTTTTAACTCTTTTATAAATAAACTTCTGATTTTTGGCTATGCATGGATCATATTTTTCACACTGAAAATACAGAATGCTGATGAAACACAAAAGAAAGGCTAATAATGATAATTCAAGAAACATATTTTTATTAGTTGTCAATGCATTAGCAGTATAATAGAAACAATTCATTCTAACCACCTAAAGACAGACAGTCTGTCGAGAATTCGAAATAAGCCCTTATGAATCTTCTAGAGAAGAAGGTAAAAGAGTATCTGCAAACGTGCAGGCATGGAAAACAGACACAGGCAAAGACACATGAATTCTGAATTTAATGTTTACAGCAAAAATAAAACAAACAAACAAAACAAAAAAAAACACTATTATCATATTTCCCCAATTTATCTTGCACACCAGGTGCTTTAAATAAAGGTTTTTAAAAGATTGTGTTTAAATGTGCTGTCTGCTGCAAGCTGAGTATAAAATTCAATACGAGCATGCTAACATTAATCTCTCCATGAACAGAGCTTTGATACTGTTCTAAAAGATGTTTACAGAAGCTTCGATTGTGTATAAATGAGTGTATGGCAGATTAAACAGTGTTAATTATTGCTTTTTCATCAGTCATCATCGTAATATCGGTTCTGTTTAATTTGATCCTCTACAGACAAGAAGTAATTTTCATCCTGCCAGAGGCTGCTGGCTTCACTCAGCAGCCCAGCATCTTTGGTGTCATTTTTATCGAGCGGATTCTTCCTCATTTCCGCCTCAGTGTGTTGGCCCGACTCCCCTTTTGTTTCTATTCCAAAATCCAGAAGGTCATCCAGCTGAGATGAAGCTGATTCCTTGCTACGAATGTCATCCTTAAATTCAGGAAACAAACTAGAACTGTTATCAAAACCTGCAAATATGTCATCTAAGAAACGTGAGGCACTAAACTTTGGGTTGTCATCTGTCTCAGTGCAAACCAATGTTTTGGTTTTGGGCTGTTCTTGTTCTGCCTCTTTTATGTCATGTGAGTATTTGGCACGTGATGAGAAAGAGTTGTCATCTTGGAACTGTTGGAATATGTCAGAAGACCTCATCTCACTGTTGATCTCTTCTTTAAATGGTTCCTGAGCAGGAAGTGGCCCTGAGGAGAAGTCCAGAAGCCCTGGTTCTTCTTTAGTTTCATCAATTTCTTCCAAACTGGCCTTTTGGTCCAATATTAGGTTACTGTTGTTATTATTACTGTTGTTTGCATTGCCATTGGCTTCTTGACCATTTGATATTTCACCATCTATCACTGTTACTTTTACCTCCGGTCCCTCATTTACTTCACTTTGCACTTTCTTTTCACTTTCCTTACTACCATTTTCATTTGTGCTTTTTGCATTGTCCCTTTCTTTTTCATTCTTAGATCCTTCTGCGACTCCATTCTCCAACTCCTCCTCAACTTTTTGACCATTCATCTCACTTCCCACTTTCATCTCAGGTCCTTGAGTTGTATCATTATTTCTCTGCTCTGTGGTCTGCTCGTTGGAGGGCTCAATGGCTTTGCCCGTTTCACTGGCATCCTCTCCTACCTCAGCAGTTTCAGGTTTCGGTGTTGGCTCCTCTGTCTCTTGAGTTATTTTAGCATCTGTAGACGTTTTTTCTGGCATATTCATGGGTGACATAAGCCCTCCATCATTTTCTTTTGGGACATTTTCTTCAGAGTTTCCACTAGTAATTGCAGTTTGCCTCTTATTTACTGCTGGTTCATTATTCTCTTTACCCGAGAGTTCTGATTCAACTTGAGGGGGCCAGACAGGTTTGACTACCTTTATTTCATCCTCCAAATTAAATGCCTTTTTTGGAGAATCGCTGAGGGGTGGCCACACAACTGCCATTTTATTTGCTGGCTTCTTAATATCATCATTCGTCTTTTCTTGATTCGTCCCCTCTGTGGTGTTAGGGTCATTTTCTTGTGGGCTGTGTGTTTGTGTGTTGACATTAAAATTAAAATTGACAGGAGGGTTGTTTTTCATGTTATCTGTTTCTGATGAGTTACTCTGATTCTTCGTACTCCAAAGTTCTTTATGGGGCCTTTCTCCAAACCCTTCATCATAGTTGCCTTTAGACTTGAAAAGTTGTTTGTAGTGTGGCTTGCAGTACATTCGTCCATGGAGAGAAGCATAATTTCCAAGACTGAAGTAGAGAGAGAAGCACAAATATGATATAGGCTATCAACTGTACGCAAAAAGTCGGATATAAATATTCTGTAATTAAAATAAGAACAGCTCGCATACTCATAACACCCAAATAATAAAAAAAACCTGCATGGAATTATGTTGCACATCAACTTTTTCCATCTTATTCTACACGGTAACAGATTAAAATGTTGAAAACCTCCAGGATTAATATAAAAAGAAGCCTCTACCTTAGCTGGCTGCTGCAGTGGGCACACCTAAAACAGCTTTTATGGAAGTTTTGCTTGTCTGCTATGAGAGACTCCATGGGATACACCCTCTTCCGACATACCCGACACAGTTCGGACTCTGGCACCCGTGTTTTCTGTCAGAGAGAGACTAGCATCAGAAAATGCTTTTAAATCTCTTAGCACACATTCATACACAGACTCACATGGACAGACCCCAGACAGTTTCATAATACTTTTAAGAGTAGATGTTGGTAAGTTAAAAGATATTAAAAAGAAACAAGAAGGCGTTAGTGTAGTAGTTAGGATGTAAACATTTAAACACTACATGCATTTAATGAATTGCAATACAAATGCAAACATGGCATCAGGACATCAGCACAATCTCATTACATATAATGGGCAATACTACAAAAATGCAAATATTCAATCAATACTAACAAAATAATAATCATATAGCAGCAATCTATTATGAACACAAACTAAAATATCTAAATAAAAGTAGACAGGAATGCCTAAAGCATCACTATTTGTCAAATGCAAACACACCGTGACTTTTTTAGTCATCACTCAGCACTCTTGTTAACCTCTCCATGCTTGTCACATAGATTTACCGGTGACCACAGTCTGGTGCTGGTGTGAAACAGTCTGTGATCTGTGTTGCTCAGACACAGTGAAGCCCAGGTTTTTGAAGACATTTTCACTCTCCGCCCATGTCTGCTGGAAGCTCTTTAGCAACTCTTCTGCAGAGGCCTCTGGTGGAACATCCAGGACAGTAACATTACCTCTTACTACATCTGCGTAAGTTGGTGGATCACCACGGATTGTTACATTCTGAGAGTGGGAGGTTGATTCAGTCTTTGAGCCTGTTACAGTGTTTCCAAACTCATCTACAGTGGAGAAGTGTTCAGTAACAGATTTAGTTTCAGAGAATCCTTCAGGTGCTTCCTCTTGTTTCTCAAGATTCTTTCTCTCTTCCCTTAGGTACTGGTGGGCTTCATCGCCCATTTCAAAGACATTCTTGAGGGCTTTAATATCAAAGCTTGGTATGTCCTCCACCATAGATGGCTTCTTCTCAGATTCAGTTTCTTCTGTGTCACTTCCAAGTCTTTCAGTAATCACAATGGGATCCTTCCGGACATAAACTTTAGGCTGGGGAGACTCAAATTTGTTAACAAGCTTGGTCAGGTCAACCCTGGGCAAGTCCTCTATCATTCTTTCATGGACATCGATAGATTTCGGGATCTCTGGCTCATTATCTTCTGTATCTGGTCCAAGACGCTCTGGGATGTCAATAGGGTCTCTGCGTACATATGTACGACCGACCTCTGCTTTCTGAGCCTCTTCAAAGAACTCACGCTTGTCTTTTACGGTCATCATGGAGTCTCCATGGATATCTGTGACATCTGTCAAGGATGATTCCATCATGTGAGTCTCAAAGGTAATCTCTGAACAGCTGGATGAGCGAGAGCCTTCCAAATCTGTTTGAGCCTTTATCATGTACTCTGGCAAAGGCATGGGTGGTGGAGTCATGCCTTGCGAGAGTTTGGCTGTGGTATCTCTTAGTTTAGCTAGCTTCTCAGAGCGACTCATTGTAGGGGAGGGTGTGGATTGGTGTAGGCGTGTTGGTGTTTCAGACCATCGGGGTGGAGGTGTTGGTGTGTTGCCTGACCTGTAAGAGGGAGGGGGTGAAGGAGTAACTCGCAATGGAGAGTCTGTCCTCTTGGCGGACTCAATACAGATGAACGTAGGTGATGGTGTCCGCATTCTTAGCTCGGGTGGCATTTTGAGCTCTGATATCTTTGATTCACTCAGGCACTCTGCCTTCTTTTCCTCCACTACTTTCTTCTGTGTCTCTATTTTTGCTGAACCAATAGTAATCTTAGATATTTTCTGTGTGGCTCCACCAACTATTTTTGTTTCCTGTGATGACTCACTTTTTGTTGTCTCTGAAGCTGACAAATTTCCCTCTAAAAAATGTAGTTTAGCCAGGGCAAGGTTCTGCACATAGATTATGACCTCTCTCATTTTTTGCTTGTTGTACTGAGTACGGCTCAAATCAGCCTTCTCTTCAGAGCCAACTAGCCAATCAGGAATGATACTCAGCATCGTTTGTAATGACTTTGGGTTTAGTTTTGTAGGAGCTCCTTCAAACTCTTTGATATAACACAACAATTTTTTAATTTCCTCACATTTTTGTGCGTAAGAACTCTCGGTTGTCATTGATGCACTCATTTCAGATTCTGCTGTTTTTGTAATCTCTGTTTTGTTTTGCTCGTCTTTCTGCATTGACTGTTTTATGGCCTCCTCTCTGCTTGGAGGCCGCAGTGGAGGCTTTACCTGCTTCTTGATCTGAAATTTGCTTTTTTGTTGAGAGCTATGTTGTTGAACTGTGCTCTGAGTGACCATCCTCTCTTCACGAATCTGGACGTGTTCCTCTCTCACTGCTTGATGTGATTGAATGACAGATGTCTGCCCTTGTCCTTGATGTATCTCTGTTGATAATGCTGGTTGTATCTGGTGTATCTCAACTGATGGTCGTGGTGCCACAGGTGGTGGCTGCTTAAATGATGTTTGTCTTTGCTTCTTCAACTGGACCTCTTGCTTGGTTTGACTCATTTTCTCCTTTTTCTCAATTTTCACTTCAGCACTGGTGGATTTTTGGCTGTCCTGACTCATGGACACTTGAGAGACATAATTTTCTCCCGTTTCTATGACTGTTTGCTCTGTGCCTATTGTTTGATCTGTGTCTGGCTTCTCTACCTTAGGCACCTTAAATGTTTTCACCTTAAAGCTAGGGGTTACTTTTGGGATCTTTGTGGTCTGAGAAGGTACCTTCTTGACTTCTTGAGCCAAACAAGTCTCTATACTCTTGACCTCTTCTGCAGTGATTTGACTTTGAATGTTTTTTGTGGCCTGTATGCTCTCTTGTTTTACAGAGTCAACTTTCGTGCTCTCTACTTGCTGTGCAACGGAGAGTGCATGAACTGCAGGGGCTGGATGGCTTTTTATTTCTAAGGCAGCAGTGGAAGATGCCTGCTTTTTATCTAATACTGTGCTACAGGATTCTGTAGTTGTTTTCTTACTGACTTTTGGAAATGAAGGTTTGCTTATCTGAAAATTTGCAGGTGGTTTTTGCTTTGGTGGAGTCTGTGGACTTTTTGGAGGAACAAGATTTTCTGCTGTTTCTTTGGGGAGCATGGCTGGCTTCTGTTTAGCATCTGGTTCTTTAGGTGTTTCTTGCTGTGTCTGAAAAGTCATTTGAGGCTGTTCATATTTCTGTGTACTTGACTCTGCTGTAGCATTCATTTCACTGACATTAAATGGTTTAGTAGGTGTGGGTGAGGTGGGATTAGTTTCTTCCTTGTTCTTTTCAGTCTCCTCTCTTTGTTTGCGATATCTTTCTTCTGCAAGCATGAGTGGTGTTTTAAATTTACTTGCAGGTCTTGCTTTTTGAGAAGAAGGGTCTGGGGGAGATGGGAGCTTCACTGGTGCAAATACCTTTTTAGGGAGTGGTGGTTCTTCAGGTGCTGGTTGTAGCACAGGTATTGCTGATGAAACTTTAGCAATATGTGGAGCCGAAGGTTCAACTGTTTTAACCAGTTCCTTTTGTTTGGTGACATTCTCTGTAGTTTTGGTAACTGTGGTTATGTTTGATACAACTGTTCCACTCTGCTCTGCCAATGGTGGAGACGGTGGACTAGGTACAGGTTGTTTTTTCTGCCATTTAAATGTTTTGGGCTGTGGTTGCTTGGGAGGCTCAGGTTTTGGCACCTTGAATAAAGTCCGGCCTTTTGGCTTTTCAGGTTGGGCAACAGAGCTGAGCTCCTGCTGAGATGGAGGAGGAGGGAGAAGGTCTTGGGGTGGAGGGGGTGGTGGGAAGAATTCGGTTTCCGGCTCCATTACAGGGGGTGGAGGTGGTGGAGGAAGAAAGTCACTGTCCTGTCTCATGACTAGAGGAGGGCGTGGTAAGAGGCCTGGCTGGACATCACCTTCTGCCACTGGTGAGGGAGGAGGAGGCAAAGAGAGCTCTGATTCAGAAGGAGGTGGAGGAGAACTTGGGGGTGGTGGAAAGTGAATCTCTGGCTGTGGTTTCACTTTTTTAATCATTCCTTTGGGACTGAGATTGCGGTTCAAAATCGTAACATTTTTTTCAGATTTTAAATTCTTAATGTTCTGCTTCTGGGTTACACTGGTTTGTTCTGTTGTCACAGTCGTCTGAACCTTTGTGACTGTCTTTGTCTCCTCGGTTTGTTTCATACTAATATTAGTTTGTGATGCCTCCATTGATGCACTCGTTGCTGAAGACACAGCAGCAATTTCAGATTTCTTCTCACTCATCTGACCTCCAAAATTCTTTTTTTTTATTAGCACTGGACTAGGAGTGCTCCGTTTTTGTTTGATATGTTGCTCCTTAACTTTTACCTTTTGAAAGCTCTGGGAGGACTCTTGTGCATGAACAGCTGTTGTCATCAGTTTAGTAGTAGAACGATAATCCTCAGAAGAAGTCTGATTTTCCTGAGATTTGATCTCAGATGTCTTTTGCGTGCTGCTCTGCTGCATGTTTCTCACTGGAGGTGGATTTGCTGGTTTTTCCTCCGTTTTAGGTCCAGTGGGGCATTCACAGGCTGCTTGTTGAGGAGGAACTGGATTCTTAATGGGAACTCTAGCTTTCTTGTGAGGATTCATTTTTGATTTGTGGACTGATTGCTCTTTCTTCTTCATCAGGGATTTAATGGTGCCCTGAACATCTCCCTTAATCACCTCTTCTTTCTCAATTTGCATTTGCTCCTGCTCATAAAGTGATTTGATGGAAGATTTTATGTCTCCCTCTGTGCTTGGCCTCCTCTGCATACATGGGGATGAGGTTGGCTCCAGTAAGAGCTGAATTGTACCTTTCACATCACCCTGTTCACTAACTTGGTGCTGGAACACCTTCTTTTCAGTTGAAGCCTCTTGAAGGCTAAGGAGAGCAGTCTGAATGTCACCTTTAACAATCTCCTCCTTCTCAACCTCTTTCACTGCCTGCTTTGCCTGCTCCAGGGATTTCAAGGTACCTCTAATATCCCCTGGGACCACATCCTCAATAATTACCTCAGTTTTTGCAGATGATGATTTTTCAAGAGATTCTAATGCACCCCTGATGTCACCAGGGACAATCTCTGGCTTTTCTATTTCTTTCTGTTGGTTTTGAGCCTCCTCAAGAGACCTAAGTGTTGTGCAGATATCTCCTTTGACTACTTCTTCTTTTTCTATGACAACACTTTGGTTAACAGCTTGTGTGAGAGAGTCAAGGGCTCCTCTCAAATCTCCCTTTACTATCTCCACTTTTTGCATGTTATCCAGGGATACTGCAGGTTCCATCATAAACACCTGAACTGTGTTAATTACATCACCAGGCACAATATCATCTTCAGCTACAGTTCGTCCTATTATTTGCTGGCTCTTTCTTAAAATCTGTTTTGTCTGCTCTACATCACCTCCAATAATCATTTCTTTAACTTTTTCTTCAACAATGTCGTCAGTCCCCAGCTGAAGTTGCCTGAGGTAGTCCAGAGCCCCAGACTCTATACAAGTAGAATAAAAACTGACATTTCCTCTCTCTGCTTCTCCCACGGTTATCCTAGAGGATGGGTCCTTTGCGTCAGCACTACCCATCAGCCTGTGCAGTGTTCCACGAATATTTCCACTAACTACATCCTCTTTCTCAACATTGCTCTCACTTTCTTTATTGAGGAGTGAGTATATGGTCATCTTCACATCTCCTTTTTCATCTTCTTGAATCAAAATGCCACGTTTAGAAGATCCTTCTTGCTTGAGCAAGTTATTAATTGCTTCTTGGATGTCTCCTCTGATAATTCGCTCTTTCTCAACATTATCACTCTTATTCTGATTAAAGAGCCGTTGTACAGTGGAGTTGATATTTCCTCTTTCCTCCATATCTATAGTGATTGCACTTTCTGTTTTCTCACGTCTGTTGAGCAGGTTCATCATAATATTGTTCAGGTCTCCATGTATTACCTCTTCTCTCTGAATCTCTGGAGTGTCCTGGTTTAGAAGTTTGTATTTAGCCATTCTGACATCTCCAATCTCATCTGCCTCGATAAGAATACCTTGTGATTCAACCATTTTCTGGGTATACAGCTCTTCTAGGGTTGCCCTGATGCTCTTCCCAACAATCTCCTTTCTCTCCACACTGCTCTCATTGAACTCTGTGAGGGGAGTGGTTTCAAACAACCAGGTTGTTGTCTTCACATCAGCTTTTGGGATCTCTTCACGAGAAATTACAGTATCTGTTTCATCAACTTCCTTGATGCGATCAAGGGGTTCCTTTTCAAAGAGCCACACAGATTGCTTGACATCACCTTTTACCACTTCTTCGCGTGTCACCTTCTCCATTCCGTCATACTCCGAGCCTTCACCCCGGATCTTATCAATAGTACGTGTTTCAAACATCCATGTGGAGCTTCTCACGTCACCTCTCTGAATCTCACTGACACTAACGGTTTTCACATATTTCTTTGATACGTCATCCATTTCAAAACGCTGTTTGTTTGTTTTCACATCCCCTCCTTGGATGTCTGGTACTGTTTTAACAGCAACTTTCAAATCCTCTGCAATCTCATCTAGAGGCTGGGTTTCAAACCTCCACCTGGCTGTGCTGACATCTCCTTTTTGGATGTCTTCTTCGGTAACAGCTTTGATGACGTAAACCTCATCTGTGTTTCTAATTGAGTCTAGGGGCTTTGTCTCAAATAACCATCTTGCCCCAACCACATCTCCTCGCAGAATCTCTTCTTTTGTGACTGTAGTAACCTCATGATAGTGTCCTTCTTTGTCCCTGATAGCATACAGTGGTTGAGTCTCAAACATCATGGTGTAGTTTTTTACATCCCCTTTCTCAATCTCCTTGTGCATGATGCTTTGCAGTTTGCTGATTTCAGTGTCAGGTGCCTCCTCCTGAATCTTATCTAATGAATATGTCTCAAAAATGAAGCGACCTTTATCAACATTACCTCCCTGAATATCTATTACTGTGCGTGACTCCTTGAGTTCTTCAGAATTTGCCCTGATGGAATCAATTGGTTGGTTTTCAAACATCCAGGTACAGTTTACCACATTTCCTTTCTGAATGTCCTCTGCCTGATGGCATTTGAGTTTCTGCATGGTCTCCTCAGATGTAGAAGTCATGATATCAGACGACTGATTCTCAAAGATGTATTTCATTCGTGAGACATCTCCAGAATCAATGTCAATCTCAGTGATTCGCTTAAAGCCACTGTGATCCTCATCGTCAGTGATGTTTTCTAGGTTTTCAGTCTCAAATAGGAAACGTACTAGGCGTACATCCTTACCTTTTACATCATCTTGATTTACTGTACAAGTTTTCAGGATTGTCTCAGACTCATCCTTGATGCTGTCAAGAGTCTGAGTCTCAAAAAGCCATGTACAGGTTTTAACATCTCCTTTCTGGACGTCTGTGGTGTCCTCAGTCTTTGTCTCTACTCTCTCATACAAGACATCCATTGGCTGGGTTTCAAACAACCATCTGCATGTTTTAACGTCACCTCTTTGGATCTCAATGCTCTCATTTTTCATGTTGTCCTCTTCCTCCAAGTTGAAGTATTTAATGCCATCAAGTGGCTGGGTTTCGAACAGCCATTTGGCTGTTTTGACATCACCTGATTGGATTTCCTCTTTAGATATCCCTTTGATTATCTGGAACTTATTGATACTCTCATCAAACTGATCAATGGCCCGAGTTTCAAACATCCACTTGCAGCTTCTCACATCTCCTTTTACAACTTCCTCTCTGCGCACAGTTTTAACTTCATGGTAGTGTCCTGAGCTGTCCTGTACAGCATACAATGGTGTTGACTCAAATAATACTTTATTGGATTTTACTGAGCCGCAGGTAACACCCTCCACTTGTATTTTTTGGGTGTCTGTACGTTTGCTCAGGTCCATGGTCTCAAATATTTCCTTGTAATTTGTGACATCACCCTTTTCAAGCTCCTCTAGATTAATAGTTCGTGTGACCTCTTTCTTCTCCTCTCTGATCTGCTCAAGAGGTTTGCTTTCAAACAACCACCTCTGGTGTCTCACATCACCTTTCTCTTCTTCTGAAGCTACCACCTTTTGTAGCTTGCCAACTTCTGCTATCTGTTTAAGATTCCCCATTGGCACTGTTTCAAACAAATGCCTAGCAGAAGTCACATCACCACCTATAATGTCGTCTGACTCCATTTGTCTTGCATTGGTATTATCTTTTAGTACATCCATCGGCTGTGTTTCAAAGATCATGCAGTGTCTCCTAACATCTGCTCCTAAAATCTCCTCCTTCTGATTGTTTGTGCTTTCCCATTCTTCATCTTTGATTTGATCAAGTGTCCTTGTCTCAAACAGCCATCTTCCCCTGTTTACCCCACCCTGATAATTTTCCTCCATGGAGACCCCACAGATTAATTTGACTTTGCTCGGATCTTTGCTGATCAGGTCCAGAGGCTGAGTTTCAAAGAGCCAGCGTGATGTCCTGACATCACCTTTCTCGGTTTCTTCACGTCGCACCTTGGTAATCTCCAGCATCTCACCGGAGTCACCGCGAATGACACACATGGGTTGTGTCTCAAACATCTTGGTGGTTTTCTTTACTTCACCCTTGACTTCTTCCAGCTCGGATTTCAGCTGCAGGAAATGACTTTCATCAATAGTCTCAGTGTGTCCAAGTGTGTCCAGGTGCTGAGTTTCAAACAAATACCTGGCAGTTTTCACATCACCCCCAGCAATGTCTTTACTATACATCACTTGTGCCTCTTGCTCATCCTCTTGGTAAATTCTGTTGAGTGTGTCCAGCGATTGTGTCTCAAACAGCCATGTTGCTGTCTGAACATCTCCCCTTGCTAGATCTAGTTTTCCACTGTGCTCTGCTGAATCAGTTTTTTCTGTACCTAGAGCATCGATGGGCTGTGTTTCAAACATCCACGTAGTATACTTTACATCTTTTCCAGCAATGATTTCTTGTTGGGCTATGTTCTTTCCCTCATCTTCATCTGGTGTGCCATCTTTGATGGAATCTAGGGGCTTGTTCTCAAACATCCAGCGCATTGACTGCACCTCACCTTTCAGGATCTCATCCCACTCCATATACTCTCTCTCTGGACTTATGCACTTGCCAGGACTGGTACTTCCGCTGTTTTCAAAAACATAGCGTGCTTGCTGAATGTCTGTGCTCACCTCCTCATCACTGTCCATATAGGTTTGCTCTGTGTCCGTCACCTCAGTGAAGAAGTCACGCTCAAGGTTTTTACGCACTTCTGGGTGAATGTGCTTGTAGAGGCGTTTAAGTTCATAGAGGTTCCTCTGCTTAGAGTACTGTTTTTTATTGACAGCGTATTTGGCTGAAGTAGATGCGTCTGTTAGCTTAGGGGAAGGACAACGCTCTGGCACTTGGGAAGTCACTTGAAACTGTTGTGTGGCAGATACTGGTTGTGAAAACTGCTCCACTGCCTCGTATTGTGAGGAAGCCATAGACGAGGTAGAGGCCTCTTGCATTGTTTTAGTGATAGACATGGTCTCATAGCTACCTGTGGCAGTAGTCTTTGAAGACACGTTTACTGGGGCCCAAGGAAACTGGTTGTAATCAAGATCAATCTTTGTTGGTATAGAAGGAAAAGACAAGCATAATCTTTAATAAATACTTAATTTTTTGCATAAAATATTTTCTAGTTTTAATTTTACTTGTACTTTTTTTGCATAAGCAGAGAAAAGAGCAATAGAAAGAAATATGCTTGAATAGAATGCAATAGTTATGTTGATTTATGTATAATTAAGATACGGGTGTTATTTTAAATATTGGCACTTTTGGTCCATATTTTTTACTCTTACTATTTTTTTATTAATTTGTCAACATTGGAGATATGCATCGTAGAAGAGATCTGTTGTTGGTTGTTTCATATAGGCCTTTTTTAACACTTAAGTATTAATTCCGCCACATCTCAAATTATTTATGCGTTTAACATAATTCTGTAAATTAAATTTTTGGGGAAAATGGCTTTGCTTTTCATATATTTCATGTCTTGCTTGATGCCTTTTGTAGCTTAATTTTCACATTATGATTCATATGAAATATATGAATTCTTATATTTCCATAACTCCTGGATTTCTGACAAAGACAAAACAGTAATATCTATACTCTATGGAAAAAACAGTTGTGTGTCTGATAAAAAAATAATAATACAATTTTTTTTTTTTTTTATAAATAAATAAAAATGAACCGCAGTCCCCTAGGACATAAAAGTGCCTAAATTTAAACAAACACCCATATATTTTAAGGGTGATTTTTTTAACCACTGCAGAATTAAACAATTTACTGTCTTCATCGGGATGTGTCAATTTTTACCTTGACATGTTTGGGTGGAGAGGCCTCCTCAATACTTTTTTCATGCTGCTGTTTCAGGGCTTGAGCAGAAACTTTTGGCAAATTCTCTCCTCCAATTATCATCACTTTAACAGGTAAAAATAAAGAAGGAGAAAAAAAGCAAGAAAGAGAAAATTACAAATTACAATTTGTTAGTAAAGTGTTGTAAACTATAATAAAACTATAAACTAAAATACCTTTCTCGTCATAATGCTCCCCAAAACTTGAGTCCACACTCTGATGAACATTCTGCTCCAAAGAAACCTAACATGAAAAAAGTGAGCAGCACACCTAAATAATGCCTTTAAAAAAGAATTACTGGCAACAAAGTAAACTGTGAACAGCATAAGAGTGAGTAAATCATAGCAGGATTTTTATTTAGCATTGCACCTATGGGATTTTCATCTTGTATGGGTATACCTGAGCATTTGAGGTGCTGCTTTCTTTAACACTGCTTTGTACCGTCACCTCTGATGAACTCACCACCTGCTGCCAAAAGACAGAGAACACTTTTTGTTAAACAAACATACACAAAATTCAACTCACTGCTGTTAGTATGATATAATCAGCAGTGTTGTTCTGCTCAATGCCTTGAGATATGAAAATTAGTCATGTTTATTGCATGAACAACTGCCAAATAGGTGAATCAGTAGCTCTGCAATGCAAACTGTACTTTGTCATTTGTCTGTACTTTGTCACAAGTCTTGTTTTAGGGTTGTTGTTTTTTTGTGTGAAATTGAGTTAGTGTTGTGGGTCCGTTGTGTATTTATCTGCATTTACCTGTCTCTGTTGGTAGTGGTGCTGTGTTACAGTGCTTTGGGATGCAGAAGAGGAACTGAACTCTTGGCTTTCAAACTGTTTCTTGACGCTGGCCAGTCCGCCTGGCAGAGAGCACGGCTCAGAGCTGTCCATGACCTTGAAACACAAAATAAAATGGTAAGACACATTCATAAATATACGTACAGTATGAGCCTACATACATAGAATAGATTTGAGACATATGATTCTCCTCTAGGGGGAGCTACAAGGTTAAAAACAAAGTTTTCACAAACATTCATTGTACGTTCATAAGTTGCGTCTGTATTCATTGTTGTTAATCCTTTAATATTCAATTATTTATTATACAGACGTTAAGGACAGAGAGTTAGTTTATTAATAAAGCTAACCGGAACTCTAGTGGCAAGAAAAGTTTCGTTCCACACAGACAGTAACAATTATGCAGAATGCAACTCGATAAGAATACCTTGTGATTCAACCATATTAATAATAATGGATGAAGAAATATAAATAAATATAGCCTATATATAGTTGTATAAAAATAGCAAGAACTTTATTGGCTGTTTAAAAAACTAAAAATCTATCACAAAATATATTCTCATGGTGCTAGCTGGTTAGGATACAAGCACAAATAATTTAGGACACTGCATAATAATACTCCACCTCATCCAGTAACTGCCATCTCACTTTATTTAATACAATCTAAATTCTCACATGGGATCAATAAAGTGCAAACCCATTTAATGTGTATTTTATTTATGTATTATGTATTACACAGCCATTAGGTACAGCATGCTTATGTGGGTTGAAAGGATTTTTCTGAATTGTAAATATTAAATAGGAAGTGGAAGACAAGAAGTAGAAAATCTGTGCCTATTTTTTTCTCCAGGTAATATGTGTGGGCCAGCATATGTTCATGTGTATTTGTGTGCGTTCATGCTGGTAAATACCACAGATGGGCTTCTCTCCTCCTTGGTAGCGGCAGCTTGGTATAAGGCCAGTCTCTGCTTGAGAGGCACAGTATCAGCCTCACCGTCGGTGTGTCCCTCTCTTGATGGTGAAACACCTGCGCTGCCCGCAGCTAAAATACACACATAGACATTCGCTATTAAACCTGAACCCGTAACATAAATAAATGCATTTCTTCACCCTGACTCAGCTCTCACGATTGGTTCATGAGAAACTAACGTTAGATTAGAGATCACATCATCTGTCATATTTTCAAGAGTAAATTTAGCCAGACAAAGTCAAACTGAC
The DNA here is from genome assembly GCA_032275025.1 of Enteromius treurensis. Classification (NCBI taxonomy): domain Eukaryota; kingdom Metazoa; phylum Chordata; class Actinopteri; order Cypriniformes; family Cyprinidae; genus Enteromius; species Enteromius treurensis. The sequence goes on from JAUCMU010000104.1 coordinate 4,223,362, forward strand.
AACAAGGATGTATTGTGACAGCTAATGCTGACTCTCTCTCTGTCTCTCAGTCTATAGATGGCTCCAATGACAAGATGAGAAATGATGTCATAAAGCATGCACGTCGTTCTCATCAATCACAGTTTTTAAGGTTGGATCACCCAAGTCATCACCCCTACCAGCTCTGGTGAGAGTTGTACACATAAAAGGTCATTTATGAGGTAATGAGGAGCATACACAATATAATTTTAACAATATCTGTCAGTAACAATATAAGAATTTCTTTTTAATGCATTGGTATTTTAACTAATGATACATTTATCTGTCAACTAGCACTATTTAAAGTACTTTTTATAATACTAAGAGTTTAATAATAACACTGTTAAATATAATAAACCTAAAATATTTACAAGAAGCATTTAATTTTTTTTTTTTTTTTTTACGTCATGGTATATGATTGTCTTTTTGGCCATTAGTGATTATAATGAAAATTTAATTATTTTGTTTAATTCCGATTAATACTGTTGTAATTGTCTATTGTAATACTATATTATGTAATAAAAATGCTTTAATTTTTTCTTACAATTCTGACTTTTTTTCAGCAGTTCTGTTTTTAATAGTTTAATAGTTAATATTTTAACTATTTTAGTTATTTTAACTAAAAATTTACCTTTTTTTATTTATCATTTACAACTGAATTTTCTGAATTTAGAGAAAAAAGTCAAAAGCGCAAGATTCAGGTATCTAGAAAAAAAATTGTGATATAAAAAAAGTAATATCTTGTCAAAGTAACTTTTACATATAGCATATAGCTATTATACAATATATACCATATTAAAAAATATTTAAATCTTAAGTTAAATCACATAAGACATTACTGTAAAAAACTATGATTAAGATGATTTGCGTATGAAATATCAAAACTTTATTGGCAGATGCATGCTAACTCTTTGAATAGCTGCACATCTTAAATTCTTCATTGACTGAATATTTGCATTCGCTGCATCACCGCTAAAGATAAGAGCCCATGGAAGATGTACTGCAATGCTATTCGCTGACGAATTTCAAGACAGATCTTTGTGTTGTCATACACCCACACTGCTTTTCTTGCATCAGTAAAGCATGACCGTACCACCATGTGACCAAGACATGTTCCCTGAACCGTTAATTTTAGCAGAGCAGTTATTCAGAGCATGCCAGTGTAAAACTAGCCCAGCAGAGGGATAGAGATGATTCAGATCCAGAATAAGCAAGCTTTAGTAGCTGTTGAACAGAAACTCTACACCTGAGGGGATCTGACACTTTTAAAACACAGAGACGAGGGGATGTGGAGACAGAGGGATCACGCACTCGTTCGCATTGATAGAGAAAGACATCAGCGGGGAAGATAGATGATGAATATTCCAGAACACCTCCAAGTATCCAGAACCGCAGGGGTTTGGCAGCTTTCTAGGCTATTGCGCATTACCATGACGTGAATTTCCACAGTACCGAGAGCAATTAAAGAAGACTTATTTTAAACAAATGCCCGTTAGTTTCATATTTCAGAGAGAGAGACGGAGTGAGGTGACCAGGAAAAGCAACTTCCTAAAATGCAAAACCATGGCAATCTTTTATTTCGGTCACTTGTCTATCATTCCATTTTCTGCTTCTCTAATAAGGTATCTGCCACAGTTCTGACTCTTCTCTTGTGATTAATAGAAATAGGAAGTGGTGTAGACTGATAGCTTTTTGGTTATTTTCATAAATTACTTCTCTGGATTTGCTTCACTTTGTCAGAACTACTGTAGTATCTGCTAAATGCATGAGTACAGGGTGTATTATATCAGCATGTCTGTAATATTCTAGACTCTAGTAGTCTATGGAATGTAGCAGTAGCTTACAGGCTAAATTCAGAAAGCCTGGTCTTTGGGACTCTATTCTAAGACATTCATGGGGTCAACCAACATATATGACACTCACTGTCACACAGCAACTACAATTCACATTAGAAAAAAGACATGTACCACTCATCTCAATTTAGACTTTTCTTTACATTGTCCATGTAATTGTCCATACAACTTTTTATTTTTGAAGCCAACTGCCGTTACTTACATAAGAACTGCTATTTCTAAAGCATTAGAGTCACTTTGGAGTAGCTGAAAAAAAGACAAGTATAACAGGTATCAGAAAATCCGATGGTTATCAAAAGAACCCTTTTGTTACTTTATGTTTATATAGGATATACTCATTAAAATTAAATTCGCTCAACTCCATTATGATGTAACAATATGCCATGTGTCCTCTTCATGCAATCTTAATGAGCGCTTGTGAACACGTGCGCGTGCGCCATTGGCCTTATGCGCTTTAAACCTGCAAAGATGTACTTATTCATTTCAAATCAACTTAGTTTTAGCTTTTTCCTTTAAAAAAAGACTCAGGTTAAATACTTTTATGAGATTATTGTCATATTATGAATTAATATCATCAAAAATTGTTGTACATTATGCATCTTCCAAATGAAATTTCCTCTCTAGTCCTCAACATCAGAAAAACCCCTTTGGTTGAATCAGACTCACCTACAGAGATCTGAAGTTTCCTCTATGCTCCTCAATGTTACTATAGTGTCACCTGGACAATCCAGATCCCACCTGGAGACCCCTATAGACACCCAGCGTCCGTGTGTGAAAGTGTGAGGGTATGTTTGGAGACCAGCTCCGGTCTACTGTCCTGTTCACCTCAGAGTGATGGAGGGCAGGGACAGCTGGCTGTATTTCAGAGGCCCCTACCATTACCCTCCTCCTCTTTAAAAGATTGCCAGTCTGCTAGGCCTTTTTATAGATAAGCTACTCAACATGCCCTTAACCTGAAGTCACAGAGAGACAGACAGACACACTGAGGGGGAGAGAGGCACCCTACTGTCTGAGAGATTTTAGGGTCATTCATCCTTGGCTTTAATAAAATGCACTACCAGCCCATCTCGCATGTTTAAATTTATATAACGATTAAAGGGTAGTTTATCAAACACGTTTGGTGTAGAACCATACAACACGTTAGCTATATTTCAAGCCTTATGAAGCAATTAGATAGTTTTGATAACCCTAAAACTTGATTGATGATAAATAATGATTTATAAATTAATAATAGAAATTTAAATTTCACAAAGCTGGTAGGCTTTAGAAGACTTGTAGTGCACCAGTCATATGGTCTACCTATTGTGTTTTTGAAACCTAACAGACATGGAAAAATGTAGTATGGAAAATTCTTTAAAAATTTTCCTTTTGTGTTCCATGGAAAAAACAACACACAGAACTGGAACAATGTGAGGGTCGATAAATAAGGATAAACACAATTTTCAACAGAACCTTCTCCATTTAAAGAGGAGGTGACAGCTACTTATTGTAAACTTATTATAAAGCGCTTCCAGAAGTGACAGCTTTAGTTATTCAATTCATCAAATTTGTTATGTTTTATTTGTATGTTATAATATAGCAATTTATTATTAGCATTATTTATTATAGGTAACATTTTATTGTTATTGTTTAATTCAGAAACTATAATAACCCTTTGATGTCACATTCATTTTAACTGTCATAACTGTTTAAAAGGTTAAAAGGTTGGATATTTATGAATGCAGTTTGCTTTAATATGTTAAATAATGTTTTTATAAAATAATAATAATAAAAACAGGTAGCCAGCTTTGGCCCTTGAAAAAAATAAAGGCAAAAAATGACGAGAAAGAGAGTGAGGAGACAGAGAAAATATACAATCATAACAAATATAAAATTCCCTCTGATTCTCCTGGAAAGCATTAAAACCATGCATCACAAGATGTCAGACACCAACACTCGAGAGTGATGAACAATACACCAGGATATGCACGTGTAAATGTCTGTGTACGTGTTTGGACCAGTCGTAAACAACACTGTCTATTTAAAAGACGAGCTGATAGCCCGATTTTAAAGATTGAAAGAGGGATAACCAAAGAGAGACCCATGCAGACACTGACCATACACAAATCAACTCACCTGTCAAACAAACCTATTAAATTACAAAGGCCTCCCACTAGCATACTATTGTCACTGCATATATTTAAAACATGCACACTCACGCATTATAAAGTAAAGTTTGGGGAACTTTTAAGACTATATCCTGTGTCTGAAAACTCAAAGTAAACGAAATAAGTGCCTTAAGAACAAGATTGCAGCAGAAATCCAAACACAATTACTTACATATACACATACATGCATGAGCACTAGAGCTGAAGTCTGTCATCACAGTTGTCATCATGCTAGACAGCAATGTGTGAAGTCTTTAATCATGTTGCCTTTACACACACACACACACGCACACACAAACTGAATTCCCACAAACATATAAATCACACAAAAAAATGAAGGGGTTGCAGACAGTACAGTTTAAAATTCCCTGAATCAGCCTTGAAATAGCCAAACATAAACATGGATTTTAAATATCAGGTGTTCAAAAAAAAAACAAAAAACTGAATTATTGTATTAAAAAAGTTAAAAGATACTCACATCCATCAAAGTTTGATTCCTGATTCGACATTTTTTCTCCTACACCGCTATATTTGTCTGCTACTCTCCCACTAGATGAATATGAACCATTCACTTCCTAGAGAGAGAGAGAAAAAGAAAGAGGCAGGTGTGGTTAGAGAACACTTTCAAGTCCGTGTTTTATTTGCATTCGGCAGTTCCACGAGACCTCCAACAAAAGTTTGGAAGAGAGTTAGGAACAGAGAAGCCATGTTACATGAAGCACGCACGTGTGTGTGTGTGTTTGTTTTTCTCTATTTATCATTAACAGTATATCAACAGGACTTGGTTTTGTGTTAAGCTGGAGTTCACCTGAAGCTTGAAAGCTGTCACCAAGTCAATATTAATGCCCTTGCAACAGGAACATAAATGGGGAAGTTGGTTGAGAAGAGAGAAAAAATAAACTGCCAACTGAAACATATTTACATATAAAAAAAAAGAAATGCATTTATAAAATTTGTTTAAATGTATTTTGAATAGCGCTGTCATTAGACACGCAACAAAAGGAAACACGTATTCTGCCACCAACAGAGGGCTAAATGAATAACTGAGTTTGAATCGCAGAGCATTGTAAATACAGCAACCAATATTAGAGCATAAGCTTAAGCTTTAATATGTTAAATGTAAAGTTACATTGTAACAGAAATACTATTTTTGTTTACGCTTTAACAAAACCCACATATAAACAAATAATGTCCTGGCAGAACAGAAACAGTACATTTTCTGGTAAGTGTACCTTTACGTTAACCTGAAACACAACACGATTCAATGCATAATTCAATATAGGGTAAAATATTCAAAGGATGAAAGAATACATTATTTGAATGTTTTGTTCTTGTTGCAAGTATTTCATCTGAATTCTTATAGTCTGTGCATGCAAAAAGAGCTCAGGATGTCTAATCATCATCCTGCTTTTGAAAAATCTGGACAAATAAATATTTAAAAAAGCAGTCCAACTTTCATATGAATAAGAGTCCCAACTGGTTCTTTAAAAAAAGTTATGTCTCAGAATTGTGAGATCTAAATATGTACTTCAGAGACAAAAAGTCAGAATTGTGAGATATAAATCTTAACCTCAAAGAAAAAAAAATACATTTTTGTGATAGGATGAGCTCCCTTTTTTTTTCTTGTTATGTCAGAGAATGTTTTGATATCCAAGTTTTTAAACGTTTTTAGGAAATAAGACAGCAGTATTTTAAAGGGTTAGTTCACCATGAAATAAAAATTCTGTAATAATTAACTCTCATGTTGTTCCAAACCTGGTCGATTTCTTTTCTTTCATGGAACACAAAAGGAGAAATTTAGCAGAATGTCTGAGCTGCTTTTATTCATGCAAGCAAAATGGAATGGGAACTAGGAACACATCAGTATATGCCAGTATCACCCTCAGGCACTCTCTTTCCCCTCACTGTCCGTTTTGCTTCACAAAACAATTTGCAAATCAAATTTTCCTCTATTAGATGTTCCATAAAGTACTCGTGCAGCTGTGAAAGAAAGATCAAAACATCAGGAAGGGGAAATCAACACTATGCCACACATGCTAATGCACACACACACATTGATTGTGTCCTGTGGGGTCATATTTCACTATTCGGCTCATCTGGTGTAAGACGCACACGCAGAGTCTGTGCAACACTGAGCCAGGAGGTCAAAGTTCACCATGGCCACAGAGAACAGGTGGTTTCATTTACACACACTGAAGGGCTGAGTTTCACTTTATCGGTTACACGGCAAGTAAATTAAAGCTAACTACTGTAAATGAATTCTAATGTTGTCATTGCTGTCAAACACTGCTGATGCTTTTTAAGTGCTGATTTTTATTTTTTGCAGACTTTACTTTAAAGCTGATCCTGTTAAATCTCTTAAGCAGTTAAAATTTTACCTGGATAAAGATTAAAAGAGCTGTGAGTTAATTCACCTGACCAAAAATATAAAATAGTGCAGAGATAAAGAGTTAAAATCTAGTCATTTATTTCAAATAGCATGAGGAACATCTCGATCAATCAAAGATTACTAAACCCAAAGGGATTTACAAATTAAATCTTGACAATATTATATGTTTGTCCTTACAAAAAGTACTGTGACGTTGTGTCATAGGATACGTTTAATAGTGCTATAATACCAAAATCCATGTTTTTTCTAAGCACTTTATGGAATATCGTGGTACAAACATCATGGCCGTGTTCAAAAAAACCTGATGATATCAAATTGTCCAAAATGGCAGAAGCATGGTAATGTTTTTGGGTAACTACAGTAGGTGTTGCCCTTTTTTAATGGCCTTTAAAGTGTAATAATGTCTACTAAGCTTATTGAGCGTAAGAAAATGATTTAACATAAGTTAGCGAGAAACAAAGAAGGTTATTATTATCTCTCACAAAAATTAACCATGGTTAAAAAAAAAACATGGTCACTATAGTTAAACTACACAACTGAACCTTAGTTTATCTATACTAATCATAATTAGCACATAACAAAACTGCTAAAAATGTAACAAAGAATTAAACTGAATGTATGGTATATACTTTACAATAAGGTGTCATTTGGTAACATTAGTTACTGTATAAACTAACATGAACAAGGGCCAATACATTTATTTCGCTATTTATTAATCATTGTAAATGTTAGTTAATGAAAATCCAGTTGTTCATTGATTGTTCATGTTAGTTCATAGTGCATTAGCTAATGTTAACAAACACAACTTGTGGTTTTAATGTATTATTAAATGCAAAAATTAACATTAACTAAGATTGATAAATGCTGTTGAATTGCTTGCAGTGTTAACTAATGAACCTGATAGGCCTACATAATATAACAGTTGGTTTAAAAAATCTATAATAATATAAGTAATACTAAAATATAACTAGTTGTAAGTTACTATGAACAGTCTATAACTGTCTTAACGTGTGACTAAATGTAATTTTTAGTAGTATGACAAGCTACCGTTGCTCATCACTGGACAACATCATGGTACGACATAAAAATTCAATATTCTGAAGCACTTAACCTGAAATATCCTTGGTTTTCATTTCAGAAATCTGGTCACCTTAGTGTGTTTGTGTGCATAAGGGGATTTCCTGTTTTTGTAAGCACCACTAAGAGTCTCCCATTACTCTCCTGTCTGTGATAAGTGGACATATTTAAACATGAGTCACTGATCTGGAGTTAGAAAAACAAGCCAGCGGGGCAGCTCTCTTACACACACGCACACACAGATACATATAGCCATCTTCTTGCTAACATAAACAGTATTTCCACCAACAATATAAAAACAAACTGGAGGAAAGAAAGAATGATGGAGGATGACCGGGTTTGTAGTCTGAACAAGGCCGCAGGTTAATCTACATAACGTGAAGACATGGTATGATTACCATGCACACATGAGACGACACAAAAACACATACCGAACATCCTGTGACAGTGCGTGAACGTCCAAACGTCTAAATATCTGAGTTATTGTCCTCAGGCCTTGACCGACAGTTCTGTTTTCTTTTTTTTAACACTAAAGGCAGCCAGAAACAGTCACAAGGAGCTGCTTTTAGCCTGAGCGCTACACATAGCACAGGGATAGCTATAAAGGAGTGAGATGACAGCACCTAATACTTCCTACACTTTTAGCAGTATAGTTACCGTGTTTGTAGGGTATATTTAGCAGCAGCAGGGCAGTGATTAACTGTCAGCTAGCTTTAGCATGTAGCATGAGTTCATGTCTATTTAAAACTAAACTTATAGGAATGTTGCAAGTTCAAAACCAGTTAAGCTGTTTTGAGGTTTGTCGATGAAGTTGATTTCCACAGAAAACCATCCCGACTCAGGGCTTGGTTTAGAAAAACAAACAAAACTGCAGTTATACATTTACAATGAAAAGTAGCGTAAGTTGTTATTAAATCATACTTTTAGTGGTGGGACTACTATTTTAGGCAAATGAATTGCGTTTTACCAACCAATTCCTGTGGAAAAATTGTTCTTATTGTTATTTAGTTCCTACATGGTGTGCATATCATGTGATAGTTAGATTTACCAGCTTTAAATAACCACGACAGGAAAAATTGGATTTAACTTTGCATAGACATGGTCAGTAAGCAGCTTTATCACATTAATCTTATGTCAATGTCTATAATGCTGAAATGGCTGGACTCTTGTGTAAAGGTAGTGGCATTTACAGTAAGTACATAATGTATTTAAGTTCTGCATGTCAATTGCAGTTAAGTGAAAATTTATTTTAGTTTGAATTCATAATTGCTTGATTCTGATTCTGATAATGAAAATTCTGCATAATTAGCATTAATATAAAATTAAATATAATGTAATTTCTGTTGCAACATTTCACAGCATGCATTGAAATATATTTGTAATTACATGTAAATTAATAATTTTCAATGTAATACTGAATAACACTTAAGATTATTGTCATGCCCGTTGTTTGTCAATCAAGAACTGTGCATCAAAATAAGTGCTCTTTTAAAGTATGACACACATTCTTGAAACAGGTCTTGTACTTCAAAATAAAACTCTTTACTTTTAAGTTTTAACTGTTTGAAAAAGTTATGAAAGTATACGCTACTCTCTTTAAGTACATTAATGTTATTTTATTAATTTATATTATCAGAACACCGTTTTTTTAGTTTTTTTTTTTTTAGTTTGAAGAACACTACATGTGAAGAGCTCTTTTTCCAAAACACAATAAATCCATTTTAATAGCTTTCAGGAAAATAATTTTTTTTTACAGAGACCCATACATTTTTTTAATATTACATTTATCCTGTTAAAATGGTCTGTTGGCTCAGTCTGAACGTTAATTATAATTTCAAAGTTTTTTGGTTTTTTTTTCCCCAAAACAAAGCTACAAATCCATCCATTTTTAAAAATCATTACAGCTTTCTTAAATCATCACGACTTGCCTAAAATAAAATCTATAGAGACTAAAACAATTTCCACATATAATAATGTTTACGTGTGTCTATGAGGAGATGGCGAGGATTTTTTTTTTTCAATATGGAGAAGCCTAGAACTGGTCCGAGGCTCAGCCTCACACAATATTCAGCAAACTTACTTAAATTAGAATCTAGGGGAAACAATAACGTATAATGTTTTGAGGTGAATGAGACGAGTCGAAGAGGAGAGAGAGAGTGCAGTGAGAAAGTCCGGTGACTGAAACTGGTCAACCCAGCCTTGTGTTGATATCCCACAGTGAGATTTTCAGGTTTTTTTGTGATTTTCTTTGTTCAGGCTGCGTTTTCTACCCCCAGGTGTAGGCCTCACTGGCTTATCCAGGCCATCAAAAGTGTTATTATAGTTTAAAGCACTCATTTTAAAGACTGAGCTTCAAAGCGTCGCCATGTTGGATTGCATCGGAAAAAATTCTGATTGGTTCAAAAGGACATACTGCATTTAGGCTAAAAACAGGCTCTGGGCTTATAGCGTTTTGGAAAAAACTGCATCTTTATTTGGCATGAAACATTAATGGAGTCGTTAATAGGTGTTTTGGAGAAATGCTCTTCGTTCAGTACAGTTAAATGCACTTTTCAAGGGTATTTTTGTGAAACTGTATATATTTTGACCATAATCCCAGTGAAATGGCCATAGACTGCCGTTAGTGTTTTAAGTGCTTCTCACTATTCCTTGGATACTGAACATATTTGCTCAAAAGAAACAAACAGTGAAATAAGATCCCAAACATTGTTTAAACAAAAGAAGATAGTTGTTTATACAGAGACAACATATCAAAACTTAGCTAAGCACCGCTTTCCTTTGCTCTGTTGCGCAAGAAGCATTCTTTGCCTCCCAGAGGAATTAGGAAGATTAATAGAATTCCAAGAGAATAATTAAACTCTGGGAAAATATTGATTAGATATCAGTTCATTATGAGAGACGTTTCTAGCCTTGCATTTGCCTTATAGCGACATCTGCTGGACAGAATGTGCAACAACAGCTCTCGGCCTGCTGAAGAGTTTAAAACTGTTTGTTACAGTACGTAAACCTTAAGTACGTAAACCTTAAAATCCAACTAGACTTTAAACAGGATGTGAGGATTTGTATTTCTTTCTGGTCTGAAATGGCCGATGAATAACAGCAGCAGGATTTCATGTCTGAAATGAAAGTTTCTCAGTCTCTCTCTGACAGCCTTTAATCATGACATTCTCTCTGTATACCCTAACTGAGTAATAATGAATGAGAGAGACAGGGAGAAAGAGAGTGTGTGTGTGTGTGTGTGTCTTTGCAAAGGGATCATGAAATATTAATAACCTCTGTGGGGTGGAGAGGTCATGTTTCAGATAGAAACGATAGATGGATCTCCAGCAATCTCTCTCCTCTTCCTGTGTTTATCTAGCCAACAATTAGCCACTCAATCAGGAACACCAGTCATTCACTCATTCCACTCTAGTCCTAAAAAAAACTTCAGAATCCAGACTCAAGCCTGATCAGATGGCCAGGATTGTGTTTCACAATCAAGATGAAGAAATCGACAACCTTCTGACATGCTAGGTATTCTTGATTACTTCTGTGTTCTGTCAAGCACAAGCTTCATGCAGGGATCATCAAACTCTTATTATCTTTCTAATAGGGTCATAGTATGAAAAAGCATATACTGTAATGTATTCATGGTAAGTTGAACATTTATATTGTCATTTTTATTTAGACAGATAATATCTAAAAAATTGTCCTCTTCATGATCATGTTTTATATATAGATATACTTTTATCATTTCCACTAGATGCTCATTACTATTTAAATTTTTTTGTTTAGTTTGAACTTTTTCCATCTAATTATATATATATATATATATATATTAGAGTTTTAATCATAAATAATTTGTTAATGATAATGACCCTGGTGACAACTGATTTTTGACTTTTATATGAAGGTTATATGAAGTTTCAAACGCAAACAATAAGTAACAATAACCCAATGGCATCATCTGCAATACATACTTTAGTGCCATGTGTGCATAAATTTGTTCAGGATAGTATGCACAATATACCTTAGCTTATTACTCTTTCAACATTATCTGCATAGTATGGAGGGCGAGAGAGATCAGCATGCTGTAACTTTAGAAAACTATATATTTTTTAATATAATAAATGTATTAATTAATTAATTAATTTAAATAGTACTGTTCATTTTTTAAGGGAAGTTGTAAAAGTAAATTAGCCAGCTTATATAATGTTTCAAAGATCTTTTCTTAATTTGCTTGTGTGGTTTCCTTCGGCCACTATACATTACCATATTCCAAAAATTAACCTATTTATTTTCTAAATGCAATACAGATATTGTCACTGATGCTGTAAATGATTGATCAACAGATGTTTCATTTTCTCACAAATGACTACACGCTTGCGTTCAGATCTGCCTCCATCCAATCAACAACTTTTGTCTTTTTGATAATCTGTTTTACTCTGATGTTTGTCACGATACTTAAAAAAAAAAAATATATATATATATTGCTTGTGACACTGCATTGCAATGTATTTTGGCATTATGAGATAGTTTACTAACTAAACTATGCACTATATGCACAAAAGGTTCTCACACAAAGAAAAATAAATCTTTTAAGAACTGTTCACAGAAATCCTTTTAAAACCTTTATGTTTAACAGGATGCATCTACACCGGGTGTAATGGGTTTAAACTCTAACCTGAGTTTGAAGTGCACTTCTAGTGGTAGCTGATATCAACTAGCATGTTTAAAGGAGAAGAGTAGAACTTTGTGATTAACAGGCATTGCAATTCTAGCACTGCATTTTCCATGTGACTCTGCTTATAACAACACACAGTGAAACCTTACAACAGTACAACAAAACATAACTGGCGTATTGTTTCCAAAGAATACAATGATCATCACTACAACTTAGCATAGGATTCAGCCTCTTCTTTTTTCAGAACTTTTCTTTGTGTGTGTTTGTGTGTGTGTGTGTGTGTGTGTGTGTGTGTGTTCTTGCAAGTATAAGTAAACCCAAACCATGCTAAGCCAATTAGCTCATTCTTTTTTCTTTATGTGTCTACATCTCTTTCACTTTCTTCTGTTGGTTTTACTCTGCCCCCACACACATTACCCACATGCAAATTATAGGGTTATTTTTACGAAAGCCAGTGTTGCGGAAAGAACCCCAAAAATACGTTTTAAATAACATAGTGAAACGTTTGTGTGTGTGTGTGAGCAAGTTTATTGCCAGTAGCTGCTTCTGTTGTGTGTGTGTGTGTGTGCACGCTAATGCACGTTCTCTGCATTTCCAGATTGTGACCTTTTTCTCTGTCTCTTTTTCTTTGTGAGCTCACAACAATTTCATTGAATGGATTAAATGTTCCTATGTAAAAGGCCAGCAAACCCAGCTTTCCAGCACAGAGCAGTTTGCCAAACTATGAAAACTATGAAATGCATCACTTAAACGGATCTTCTCTCTTAATCTACTGCTTAATCTCCCTCAATCATACCCGACTCCTTTCATGTCTGTTCTTATTTCTCATCCCTGTCTCATAAATTTTTCATTCTCAGCCATCCCATCAGTGTCACTTCACTGAACCGTGACTGTTGAACACTTTCAAACCCGTTCTTTGAAGTATGGTAAATTACAGTAGCACAAACCTGACACCCCCACTTCAACAGTTTACCCCCCTGAGAAGACCAACAGAAGTTTTTAAAGCTGGTCACCATGATTTCATGGAAATGTGCTGGTATTTACCTACTGTAGTATTACTATAAGGATTATGCTGGTTGAACAGTTTTATAAGCTGTGTTGTGCTGGTGAAAAGGTTGGCAAAGTTCCAAACTAGAGTAGAAAAAGAAGCTAAGCTGGCCTTTTGAGCAGACTACCCTGCCAATGATCAGGTTTGAGAAATCAGATATGCTGCTCCGATAAAATAGCTGACTAATATGCTTTAAAAAACAAAATCCCAAGTTTATTGCAAGTTAAACTAAACCCTGTCCAGCTAAGCAAGTAATAGAAAAAGTACAGGATCGGGGTCACTTTACTTTTTCTTTCTATTAGCACGTCACGTGTACTTTCTATCTTGAAAGCAGCAGATAGAAAGCAGCAATGCTTTAACAGTAATGCATAGTACACTTACTTTATATACCAAAGACTGATGAGGAGAACAAACTGAAGCTCACAAACGTCATTGATATGATCTCCAAATTTCTTCTGCAGATTGTTGGAAATTCATGGAATTACACTACCGTTTAAAAGTTTGAAAAGGGTAGCAGTGCGACTGTTTTTAACATTGATAGAACCAAATCAGCACATTTAAATCATTTCTGAAAGCTTGTGTGACTAAAGGCTGTAAAAAATAAACTTAACATTTCACAGTAATACTGTATTACTGTTTCACTTTACTTTTGATCATGCAGCCTAAATGCAAAAGTGTAAATAAATCTTGAAGACCAAACTTTTTAACGTTAATGTAGCTCTTTAACCTGATGTATGCGTCAAAGAACTCACAATCCTGAGTTTCTGGTAAAACTATGAGAAGTCATCTGGCTAGTCAGGTCTTTCAATCTGTTACTGTATGTGGAATGCTGGAAAATCAATTGTGAAGGTCTTGGGAACAATGACTGACTCTTTTTAAACATGCAGCAACAGCTGTTTTTATAGTTTTTTTCTCTCTCCCTCTCCTCTTTCTCCATCTGCTCTCTTTCTTTAGTCCTGTTGCAGCCAACAGCAAACTATCATAAAAATGACATCTTAATACATACATGATATCTGCATCATCAAACAGACTCAAGAGCTCGACTTGTCTTCTTTCCATTCTCATTCTCATATTCTTTCTCTTTCGCTCTTAGACTCACCACATGTTGCGGCGGCGGTTTCTCAAACATTTGCTTCAGGCTGCTGAGCGGGATGTCAAACTTCTCAATGCGCCTGTTCTCGTCCAGGTCCTCTTTAGCGTCCGCAGGCCTCAGGGTGAGAGGAGACGAACGAGCGTACTCTCCTTCTTTCGACACCTCGGGTCCATTTCCTGATTGAATTTCCATTGTTCAGGAAACCAGATATTCCAGCCTCCCCCACGAGAGCAGAGCAGAGAGGACCACTACTGAGAGACTGGACAGAGGAAGAGAGACACGGTGTGAGAGAGAGGAAAAGAGCGAGAGAGGGATGTGGAGGAAGAAGTGCGTGGCACGGTTGTGGTGTCTAGGAGGCCGAACCAGACGGACAAACCGAGGACGGCCTTGAAGGAGGAGAAAGAAAAAGAAAAGAAAAAAAGCTCTCTCTGCACTCATGCTGTGAATTTCCTTCCAGTAAACACAATCCCCACACTCACACTCAGAATGACAAAGTTTCAAGGGTTTCAAAAGCGCTGCAGTTGAGTAAAACATAATCACACGCACTCCTGCAAACAGGAAATGAACATCACTCCTGAACAAATCATGGAAACCTGACCACAGCCCTCCTCACGGCTTTGACACCAACACCCTTTCCTTTCAACACACACACATTTCCTAAAAAGAAAACCCACCCTGTGACTGCATCCTGCACACAGCCATAAATTTCCAAAAAACTCCCCCCCAAAAAACCCATATACTTAAATAAGCGCAGATCATGGTCCTATGGGGCCACAGGGAATCTGTATGAAACGCATGGCTTTGCCAAAAAGTAGGATGGTCCAGTATATCATGATTGACACATTACATTTCACTCGCAAAGCCAACATTTTTGAGCTTTTATCTCAGTATCACAACTTTCTATCTCCAAAATACACATTAATACTTCAAACTTTATATTATGCATCTAGGACTCATTTAGCTTAAAATATAAAATTGAGATGCAGTTCTGCCGGATCTTGTTTGCATATGATGAGAAATTATATCACAATCATAGTGACAAGAACTTTTATACATATTTGCAACGCCTCATTTCCATTCTGTGTATGGAATATTTTAGGTTACATACAAGCTCTATTAATAGTATCTGTCCACAATAACCACATATTTCGACAAAAATTGTTGCAAAAATAAAACAATACAAAAATGTTACACAAATTAAATAAAATAATTGATCATTGAAGTGTTATGATCAAGCAGGACAAACGTTTTAAGCTACAATAATTTTTATACTTATAGCCTTACAATTCAAAGTTTTGAGTCAGTTTAGAAATGTTTTTTTAAAGGACATATTACTTGATCAAACTTAAAATTAATTATAATGTTAGAAAATATTTCTATTTCAAATAAATGCTACATTAATTTTTTTAAATAGTTTCCAAAAAACTATTAAGCAGCAGTTTTCAACACTGTTAATAGTATTTTATTATTATTATTATTATTATTAGACTTCACAGTGGGTCACACTATATAACAGGCACAGACAAATGGACAAAGGTCAAAGCGTCCTGTCATGATTGGAGCTAAATATAAGAAAACTGAGTTTTTTATCTCGACATTTTATCGTGTTGCGCCTGGTTAGGACATTGTGTTACTGTCATGCATATTTCAGTTTGTTTGCTGGACTGTAAACTCATTTTTTATTGTGCATGACTGAATGATCTGACAGGACAGACAGGTGAATGGAGGAAATCGTTATATATAAACTGGAGCGGAGGATTCTATGACCAGCAATACTTAAGCTCTTTCCTTCTGCTACAAATGCTTGTAGTTCACATAGAAAACTGTAGGAATGGTTGGCGACAAGAAAAGGAGGATACTGGAGAGATAATGGATGAGGGGGAATGATTGGGGTCAAGTTAATGCAAACTAATGATAAGAGAATTAAGACACGACTGTAAGGAGAGAGAGGATGAGAACATCACAGAAATGCATTATTCAACCCACAGAAACACAGCTCACTTACAGGCCTGTCCACTCATCTTACAAACTACACACACACACCAAAACACAGACACAGAAACATCCAGCTAAAGGTTACCCATTCATGCTTTAATGGCACACAAACTGATGACATTACCATTCTTGACATCTTGCACAAGGGCCAGAATTATTATTGTTATTTATTTACAGTATTTTTTACAAAAACTTCAGATATCTTTTCATTTTATGCCAGTCTTAACACATAATGTAACTACAAAAAAGTCAAGTTTTAAATAGGAAAAATATAGAAACTCTTTGGTCATGTTTTAACGTGATGCTACTGGTCTAATTGGATTCAATGGTTCATGCTAAGCTATGCTAAAAGTGCTATCGCCAGACCCGGAGATTGGCTAAATAACTTCCAAAATGGTAAAACACAATTGTTTTCCTTTAAGACTTGACTCTTCTTTAGTTGTATCGTGTACTAAGACTAGAGGAAAATGAGAAGTGACTAGGAACTATACTCCCATTCTGGCGTAATAATCAAGGAATCATATCACACAGCGCCTGTGGAAATACACGATATACAATAAAACTTCAGAAGAGTCACGTTTTGAATAGGAAAAATATCGAAAGTGGTCATTTTTGAACGCGATTCTACTATGCTAAGCTATGCTAAAAGTGCTATCACCAGACCCGGAGATCACCTGAATAGATTCCAAAACGGTTAAATTTAACATATTAACTCTGGAGGGGGGTTCAACATTCAACTAAATTATCATTTAGTTGAATGAATTTGATGAATTGTCATCAATGCATGACAGCTAACTATGTATGTGCAAAAAAATCTCAAAGTAGTCTTCTCATGGCCTGGAAGGGCTGGAAAGTTTTTCTTTATGATGGGAAACCTCAACCCTCAAAAAAAAAAAAAAAAATGTGATGCCCTTTGTTCTTCTAATGTGCGTTCTTTCAGATCTTTAAATCACACTCAGTTGTACTGTACTCTTGTGTTTCATGAAAATATTTACTGGAGTCGGACATTGTCATGCAATAAATTGACTCTGGAATTGTTTCTATTTATTAATACAGTGGTGTAAAATATTGCACATTTGACAATATGTCGAATCTGTTTCATCTCAGTTCTTCACAGTCACTGCATTTCCAGAGTCGAGTTGAGATTGCTCTTTACCAGTCCAGTAAAGAGCAGTGTTTTTGGAATCAGGCTGTCTTTCTTTGTCTCTCTCTCTTCACTTGACCTACTTAGCCTTTACTTCTGGTAATGTGTGTGTTTAAATGCATGGCTCTTTTAATGCAGGACTATGTCACCAATGACACCCATCTCTCTCTCTCTCTCTCTCTCTCTCTGTCTCAAGGGACTTGCTAAACAGTGGGCTTGGACTTTATGAAGCACATTTATCTGTGTTACAAA
This sequence comes from Enteromius treurensis, assembly GCA_032275025.1. Lineage (NCBI taxonomy): Eukaryota > Metazoa > Chordata > Actinopteri > Cypriniformes > Cyprinidae > Enteromius > Enteromius treurensis. Next base: position 4,241,041 of record JAUCMU010000104.1, read on the forward strand.
GAGGAAAATTTGTACACTCTGTTGCAGCTTGTTGAACTTGGTAAAATGCCTGTGCTTTCCTTTTAACGCAAATGCAGATGGTGAGATGGTTTTTCCCACCGTTTTTTTTTTGTTGTTTTTTTATTTTCCCACATTTTACTTTAGTGGAAAAAGTGAGTGGGTCACATTCAGAAGCAGTTACTCACCGTATTTAAAGCACCACACACATTCAGGCACATGTACAGTACACACAAACACGTACACACAAGGAACATTTGATTATTGACATACTAGCATATAAGCTGTTTTTTTTTATTTATAGAGCGCATATCTACATGATTATATTCTAGACCCTACCCAAAACTTAAAAATAAAGAACTACTTTCAATAAGCAGCAAATTAGGAGCTTACTGAGAAAAACCTTTGTGAATACACATAACAGTCATGTTGCCATTTTGTGATGTGCACCATAACATGAACAGAATATTATACACTCAGAAAGTGTAAAAAGCTGTCACTGGGGCAGTACCTTTTTAAAAGGTACACTTTTGGACCTATTACCTTAAAATATGTACACTTTAAGTTCTAATATGTACCTTTGAGGTACTAAAATAGACCCTTTAAGTACAAACATGTACCTTTTGAAAAGGTACTGCCCCAGTGACAGCTTTTGCACCTATTTGTGAGTGTGCAGTGACTGAAGTTCAAATGAATACAGGCTTCATTTGAACTCTTAATGTACATAAAAGCTACGATTTAGAATAATATAGCTTGTTTAAATATTTAAAGCTTTAGGTTTAAAACATAGATCTAACATAGTAGACATTATTTAACTTATAATTACATACAGTACCAAGAACATGTTCAATCCCGACAAAAATATAAATATTGCCCATCACAGTTTTTAACATACTGTATCGATCAATGAAAAAAAAAATTAATTCACCGTAGTTAAAAAAAAAAAACAACCTTCGTGACAAAGTGAACTACCTTAAATATAATGGGTAGTGTCCGGTATTTTGTTAGCAAAAAAGGTCAACACCTTCTATCACTGTCCATTTGGTGGAAAAGAAGAGAAAAATTATTCTGTTGCTTTTGTAAACTCAACATGGTAAAAGGGTAGGCTATGGTTCCTTTAAAGTGCCCTTATTATGCCTTTTCAAATATGATCTTTCATGCAGTGTGACATGTAGCTGTATGTGAACATAAAATATCTGCAAAGTTGTGACGCTGACAATGCACGATAAATAAAATCATTGTCTACAAAAAAAAAAAGAGTCGGTTCACATTCGCCTAAAGGAGTCCTCAGCAATTCGAATCTTTTTGGATCCACGTCACTAAATAACATATTTGCATAATATCGCCCACAATCAGTACAATTTCCACGTGGACTACATCATGTCAACAAGACATGTATCCTGCGCTGTCATTCAATTATGGTTATGGGCGTTTGGTTTTCCGACACACGCTGTAGCGGTAGACCAATCATAAAGGACTGCGCTACAGTATCTGCCCAATCACAGCAGTGAGGGCTCACGGAGAGGCGGGGTTTAGACAGACTGATTCTTCGAACTGCTTCACTCGAGTCGTTTACGAATCATTTAGAAATGGGGTAAAATTAAATCTATTTTTGGAAGAAACTAAAGTGTTTTTTGACCTTGCATGCATGCAAACCTGTTTTAAGAGACTCCTAAAGCAATATTAGCCACCTTTAAAATGGCATAATAGGGGCACTTTAAGAAGAAATAAGTCCTGGTCATGTGGTGTAACGTCGCTGCTGGTGAAGGGCACGCGTCCATCATACAATGCATGCGTGTCCCTCATTCAACCGCGAGAGGGCGCCTTGGACTATTAAGAAAGGAGACTTTATTGCTCTGGTACAGTATCAGCATCACTCACCAACCCCACCCTCCTTTTTCTCAGGTTTGAATTGGTCGAGATTTTAATCTTTGCATCTGTGACGGTATCATTTTTAAATGATCTGTTTTTATGAATAATTTGATTTAGACATAAATGATGTTGACGCCTTATCCTTAACCATATCGCTTCATACATAAACACGCACACTTATCTCCCTCACCAGACCTCGCCATAAAAGAGAGTAAAACAAACAGTTCCTCTCAAAAGGGAATCCCACAGGGACAGACGCGGCCTGTCTCTCTCTTTGACTGAACAGAAAGCATGAATGAATGAGTGTGGGAGAGAGGGGATGAGAGATGCAGAGAATGAGGGGTGTTGGTTGGGGAAAGCCTGCTGAAAACCCCGGAGCACTATGGGTAGAAGCTGTGTGATCAATCACTGAAGGGTGTACAGTGATGTCAGGTTGCCAGGCAACAGGAAGAAAAGCACTCTAGCAGGGTCACTTCTGATTACAGAGTGTTTCTCATGCACACACACACAATTGTGTCTGTTGAAACGAGAGTCTAGCAGCAGTACTAGGAGGATGATTGCAGCAGTTAGGCTAAATTTAGGCCTTCTCCTGTTTGGGCGGTTCTTACCTCTCTTCTACACCTCCTTCCACTTTTCTTCTTTTCCTAGCAAGATTTGTTTGTGATGTCTAGAGTCATAAATGTTCAAAAGATAATGGTTATATTGACCGATAGCTATTTGTTGTATTTGTATTATTTATTAATTATTGAATGGCACAGATATACCAAGACTGAAGACAAATGCTGCGTATTTAACAAAAAAATAAAATAAAATAAAATAAAAACAATGTCTTAGGCTTTACAGTTACAAGCTTCCCAAATTTATTTTGGAAAACTACAGTGAATGTCTGCAAACTCTCCTCTGCTTCAGAGGAAATAAATTCATATTGCACATTCAAAAAACAAAAGGTAGTACATGTTTGCAAATCATAAACATTTTCAAGTAACCCAACAACAACAAAAAAAGGATGCATTTCTCTGCAGCGATTCTCTCTCGGAATTATATTTGCGATGTGTGTAATAACGAAGATAATAAGTTTAACTTTGGTACAAAAAATATGATCTTTATTCTTTTGGCTTTTAAAATAACGTCACCATGTAGTTGGTTAATATAGTGCATGCAGTTTACTACCACACTACGAATGAAATATGACGACCACTGATTGCTTCATAAATTTTTATGTACATTTAAAAACCAGGACCTGGCCTTCACATGTAGCACTGTGCAAAAAGAAATGTAAACAAAATAAGTTAATTCGAGAAAAAAGAAAAAGAAAAAAAAACATAAACATGAGCTTGAAACTACTATTTACAATATAAACAATAAAGAGAATGAGAATAAAGCACATCGATGGTGGCCCCAGTACATACAGTCAAAACACACACATATAGATCTCTCTCACATAAATAAGCTCTCATATTCTTTTCCTCTTTCACACTCGCACCTCTCACACATGCATCCAAATGACAGTTTAAGTGGCGTGTAAAAGTGCTCCTCTACAGAGTTGAGTACAGAGGTGAGATACAGCGTGCCATTATATACATACAAAATCACCACCACTAGTTCAACAGAAGAGCTCATGTCATGATCGCATTATTCAGCCGAACTCAGGGTGTTGCCATTACTCGGCGACAGACATTGAACTTCAAAACGAGGAAAATTGTTTTTCAGTAGAGATCCACTGACAGGTTGACCTGCACCATGCACGGAATGGTTTAGATTTGGAAGATATATATATATATATATATATATACATATATATATTTATACGCATGTTTTGTTTTTTTGTTTCTTTCTTTCTTTTTGTTCAAAATAAAACGAGGAGGTGAGACATGTGGCTGTCTGGTACAGAGACATTCAGTAGGGTTACATTGCCTTTTCCTATCACGTTCACAAGTGAGTGTACATTCAGGCTTCCCGAATCTTTTAAAGTTACGGTAGTTTCACAGAGTGGTGGACATCTGTCTTGTCTCGTATGTGCCTCATATGTGGTGTAGAACGTTTAGGGTTCAACAAACAGCTTTTGTTGCATAATATTGATTACCACTGAAATTTAATTGCAATTTGCACCCTAAATAAGCTAAAATCGAGATTTTTAATGAGGCACTTACAAACAAAGTAAACCGTGCCTGCATTTGAAGGGTTTACAGGGTTTATATCTTAAAAAAAAAAAAAAAAAAAACTAACTAACATTTAATCTTCTGTAAAAGGAAATAAAACTATGAACTGTGAAATGTATTGAATTGACTTAAATAGACATATTTGCACTATGTTTTCAATATTATTCCTGTGTTGTGATGCACCTGGTGTCAGGTAAAGATATGGACAACAACTTCTGATTAGACTGCTCATGTCTGTTGATAAACATTAGAAGTTTATCTAAATATAGGATGTGGCCCCTTTAAGACATACATAAATAAAATCTCTAGCCATGTAGTACAACGCCCAAGGAAATTGCATCACCTCTCATCTTGGTGTCTTTGTGCAGATATTGAGCGAAAGTTATTGGGTTTACAGGCTTTGACAGGCGTCGTCATGACAACAGAGTTGAAAGATAAGAAAATATTAGATAAGTGATTATATCACACTATTTTCATATATAATATATTGTATAATGTTTTGTGGCCAAGTATGGTGACCCATACTTGAAATTTGTGCTCTGCATTTAACCCATCCAACATGCACACACAGCAGTGAACACACACCTGGAGCAGTGGGCAACCAGTGCTGCAGCGCCCAGGGAGCAGCTGGGGGAACGGTGCCTTGCTCAAGGGTCTCACCTCAGTCGTGGTATTGAAGGTGGAGAGAGTGCTGGTTATTCACTCCCACCACCAACAACTCCCCACCAGATCTGGGACTCTTTGGGTTACAAGTCTAACTCCCTATCCATTAGGCCACAACTGCCAGCAATGGTTGTGGTGACTGTATCTGGACGGGCAGGTGTGACGCTTGGCCTGATAAGATTAGTCACAGAACTCTGGTCTTTACTCCTGTCTGAGCAGCTCACCTTTGAACAGGAAGCGGGAGTAGTACTTGAAGGTGTTGTAGGACTGCTGCATGGCGATGAAACTGGGATGCACCCGCTCCCCCTGCTGGAGCTCCCAGGGCTGTGCGATCATCTGTCCACGAAACTTCAGGATCAGGCTGAAGATGCTGTGGATGATGTTCATGACGGGGGCGGCCTTCTCCGTCAGCAAACCCCTGAGAGAGGAAAGAAAGGACTGTCACATTTCCATATCTTGCTCCAGATGTCTGTGTGACGAGTGCTCACCTGAAGATGGCTCTGTTGAGGTACTCGGCGTGCGTGCGGTGAATGGCGTCCAGGTCGTTGGCGCTGCTCAGTTTGTGTGTGAACTCGCTCCAGGACACCTGAAGGATCTGGTTAGCGATGTAGCCCTGGATCACCTTCACAAAGTGCTGCATCTCGTGTCTGTAGAGCTGCAGCTGATGGAACTGAGCGGAGCGACCGGCACCTTTCACCAGCGCTGAGACACACCGCGAGGAAATGGATTAGTATTCAAAACAGTTCATGTATCAGGTCCACTTCAAGTACGATTATGTCAAATCAAGCACAGATTATATCCATTATATATATATATAGGGCTGTAGTACTCGAGTCTGGTCTTGAGACCGTTTCTTTATGGTCTCGGACTCGCTGGTATTCGGACTCTGACTTGTACCCCCTCTGTAATACTGGTCACTTCTTTTCTACACTACTGTACATCTGCAGTGAAGCTATATTGTAATT
>JAUCMU010000104.1:4246796-4273646 GCA_032275025.1 Enteromius treurensis
CATCCAAGGCTGACTTTTCCAAAACACTTCTTTATTTGCTGCTAAGAAGAAACCCCAGAAGTTCTGTGAAGTATAGCTCCATTGTTGTTCAAAGTAAAAGAAAAGGGGGGAAAACAAGGTCATATTATGTTAGTTTTAATCAATAAAAATGTAGAAAAAAAATCAAAGAAATTCTCTTTTATATACATATATTTGAACAAATATGTGTCATGTGTGTGTATATATATATATATATAAATATATATATATTTATATATATATAAATTTTTTTTGGATAAAATGTATTTGCATGTTTACTTATACACATACTAAATATACAGAGAACACACACACACACACACATATAAATTCACATATATATTTGTGTGTGTGTGTGTGTGTGTGTTCATGTATATATACATGTATATATACATATACATAAAAACGTTTATTTATGGATGCAATTAATCATTTGAGAGCACTAATATATATAGGTTATATGAATATATACTGTATATACATATTTGTATATAAATTATGAAAAATTACTATTTTACTATTACATTTAAAATACATCTAAACAATAATTAATCAGTTTTAATTAATAATTTAATCTAACTGTTACAAACATTCTCTTCAAGGGGCAAAAAAGGAATTTAATGGGTTCTTAAAAAGACATACGAGTCAGTGAGAGAGACACCAGGATACAGAGAGAGAGAAAGAGATTCTCAGATTTCAATACTTTGAATGTGATCATATATAGTCTCTGAGGACAATTAGGTCATGCATTACTTTAACTGTTAACTACTTAATGTCTTCAAAAAATAAGGATATTAGCGTCTATACGAACACATAAATATGCTTAATTGGAAAGAAATAAATCCTTTTTCTATCTGATGTATATGACAGCTAAATTTTGGGCCATGGCTCTTCTTTCCTATGTGTTTACGAATCGGCAAGCCTGAACCACACGATCTGACAGCAATCAGAAACACCTTAAATTTAACACACTGGACCGGAACAGCCACCCTGCATATTGAACTTTATCTGCGAGGCTCCCTGCGGTAAATACTGCCATGCCACACGCCGTGTTCACACAGATGACATTTAGCCTTGTTTTTCTTCTCCATTAAATCGCAGCTCATCCAAAAGGTACACATTCAACAAATCAAACCGTTTGAGTAACCTTAGGGCCCTTTGACCTCTTTTTGTCAAGCGTCAAGTATGGACAGAACCCTGCTGCCGCCTCATTGTTTTTAAAGGTCAGAACCTTGTTTTAACCGAAATGAATTGGTGCTCTTATTTTTTCTGATGCGTATGTGAATTGGCATTAGTCGTTGAATACAAATCTCACAGTTAACAATTGTGTTACCTACTTTCTATACTTAAAAAGAAGTTCTCTTTGTCAACTCTAATTCTCTTCTTTTTGGGATCTTTTAAATTTCCAACTTGCAACTCCCGTTTTGCTCTGCAGTGCTACTAAAAACCTTTAATTTTTTGATTGCTGTCAGATCAGTGGCTTTGTGTCTTTTTTTAGTTAAATCTGCTCACAACGTCGCTTTTGAAGCTTTTCCTGGAATGAATAAATAAATAAACAGTCAGTTGAGGCTGAATAGAGAGCCATGGATTTGTCATCGGCGCTCAAAGGGAATCAGACAGGTGATGATAAAAAATGCAAACACAGATCTAAGCTCTCGCTCTTTTTTTTGCTGCGCTATTACTGCGTGCGAGAGAAAATCTGGCATCCCGTATCACTGAAAAATCATCGTTTACATCTGGGATAAGGAGGAGGACAGGCACATCAACGTTATCACAGCCAAACCGAGACCCAGAGGGTTTGAATCGATGCTGTTAATGAGATACAGAGTGAAAAACAGTTAAAGTACAAGATAAGAGAAAGTTAAAGGCCTTCAGTGTTTGTATTCAATCACAACTTTATCCAGAAACGAAAGACTTTACAAAGGAGGGATGTTAAAGACTTGATTATGGCTGGAAACCGCATTAAACCTGAAAAGACGGGCATCTCCTCCTCATTTGGCTTGGAGGAGTTCACCTGTGCGCAGAGCGCTAATTAATGCCCATGTCTGTGCTGAAGGTCGTCTGGTCCTCAGACAAACACACTCCACGCTCCATCTCACTGACTCAATTAACAGGCCTGTCTAACGACTTCCTGCGGTCCCTCCTCAACACTGTACCTCTCATGCATTTTCCTTCTTTTTTCCAGTTTCTACCCTTCTCTCTCTCTCTCTCTCTCTCTGAAAACTCCATTACAACATGATGGTCTGCTAAATGAGCACGTAGAAAGCATATTTGCGAAGCATATTGGTAATGAAGTTTTGCAGCCGCTGGTTGCTGCGAGAGGAACCGCATGGTTCCAGGGTAATGAAACCTGAATTTAAGACACCGTAAGCGAGCTTGATGCCACATTAAATTAAAAATGGAGAGATGAAATGAGGTGAACATGTTGTTTTCTCATTTAGCCTCTTCATGTTTCTTTCAAATGGCTAAACACAAAAACAGTAAGAGTCCCGATTTAATGAATGATCTTGATTTGGAGAAATGCGCATCTCATGAGCTCTTACGTCAGCTGATTGAGAGACATTTAAACCTCATTAAGGAGAAGAGATCCCAGTAAACCTTTCGGTAGAAGAAAAAAAAATGCTGAATTTTGAATGAAAAGACAACGGAAGTCAATGGGAACAATAAAGGTGTCAATGACTTTTCATTACATAAGGTTAGAGATGTATTTATGTAATCTATCTATTTATTTTATTATTATTACTTTTTTAAGTTAAGACTTTCAAAGCATTGGTGGCAATAGTGAAATATTAGCTCTTTAAGTATTAAAAGACAACAAAGAAACTTTGGTCAATTTTTGAGGTAACGCACAACTAAACAGCTGGTAAAAACAATCAAATTTGCTTTGTAAAATGAAAAAGTCAAATGAATCTATAAATCTAAAAAATATATTTATAAACTATTTTTTTATTAGAGAGAAAAAAAATCTTCATGATTAAGCTTATTGGTTCTGACAGTAATAATTTCAAATTATGTGAAAAAACTAAACAAACATTGAAATAAATTAAATACTACACTAGATAAAGTGTGTCGAGACAAACTTTAAGTTGGCTTGAGAAAGCAGTGGCTTAAAGTTTAAAAAGTTTCAAATAGTTTAAGTTAAAAAACGTTTAAACAGTTACAATTAAAAAAGTTAAAAAAAAATTTTTTTTTAACGTTTTCAGTTTAAAAATTAGAAATAGTCAGATTCTAAAGTCAGATAATAGATAGATACTAGCATGATTAGTATGTCACTAACATGTTGCTAGTGTGGTTAGCAAGTTGCCAGCATATTTCTAGCATAATTAAGATATTACTAGCATGTTTGCTAGCGTGATCAGCATGTTACAAGCATTTTGTTAGCATGATTAGCAAGTTACTAACATGTTGCTAGCATGTTTCTAGCATAATTAGCATGTTACTAACATGTTGCTAGCATGATTAACATGTTTCTAGCATGATTAGCAAGTTACTAGCAAGTTGCTAGCATGTTTCTATTATGATTAGCATGTTACTAGCAAGTTGCTAGCATGTTTCTATTATGATTAGCATGTTACTAGCATGTTGTTAGCATGATTAACAAGTTACTAGCATGTTGCTAGCATGATTAGCATGTTACTAGCATGTTGCTAGCATGTTTATAGCATGATTAGCATGTTACTAGCATGTTTCTAGCATGATTAGCAAGTTACTAGCAAGTTGCTAGCATTTTTCTAGCATGATTTGCAAGTTACTAGCATGTTGGTAACATGTTTTATAGCATGATTAGCCTATTACTAGCATGTTAGCATGGTTAACAAGTTACTAGCATGTTGTTAGCATGGTTAGCTAGTTGCTAGCATGGTTAGCAAGTTGCTAGCATGTTGTTAGCATTGGTTAGCTAGTTGCAAGCATGTTGCTAGCATGATTAGCATTTTGCTAGCATGTTTCTAGCATGATTAGCAAGTTGCTAGCATGTTGCTAGCATGATTAGCAAGTTGCTAGCATGTTGCTAGCATGATTAGCAAGTTGCTAGCATGTTTCTAGCATGATTAGCATGTTGCTAGCATGTTTCTAGCATGATTAGCAAGTTGCTAGCATGTTGCTAGCATGATTAGCAATTTGCTAGCATGTTTCTAGCATGATTAGCACGTTTGCTAGCATGTTGCTAGCATGATTAGCACGTTTGCTAGCATGTTGCTAGCATGATTAGCAATTTGCTAGCATGTTTCTAGCATGATTAGCAAGTTGCTAGCATGTTGCTAGCATGATTAGCAAGTTGCTAACATGTTTCTAGCATGATTAGCACTTTGCTAGCATGTTTCTAGCATGATTAGCATGTTGCTAGCATGTTTCTAGCATGATTATCAAATTACTAGCATGTTGCTAGCATGATTAACAATTTGCTAGCATGTTGTTAGCATGATCAGCATGTTGCTAGAATGACTTCAGTGTGTTTAGACTTGAATTTTGACAGTTGGCAGAGTCTTGGCTCATCTAAACATTCAGTGAATGGGAGTCTATGGGATTTTTTCCCATTTTTATTCACAATTTTTACGTATGTTGGATCAGTTAGAAAAGATATAGCAACTCGAGTCAGACCAGTCCGAAGATCTGGACCGAGTTTGGAGTCTGTAGAGTTAAAGTTCTAGGAGGAGTAGCGTTTAGAAATTTTAGTCTCAGAATAATAAGTTTAAGTAGTGGATCAGTAAGTTGGCTTTCTCAAGCCAACTTAATAATCAAAATATTTATTGTAAGGTTACAATCTTTAACATTTTGAAATAGAAATAATATTTTAAATAATCCTTCATTTAAAAACTCAAGGCTAATATTTAGCCAAATAGTTGCAATTATACGCTGCCAGTTTATTTGTTTTAAAAAATTTTATTTGACATAAACTCATGTTTACCTGCCATGCAAACATTAGATGTTGCAATAGAAAACAAAAGCGTAAAAACACCATCTAAAAATATATCAACTGCATGATAACGTTTGCTAAAAATACTTTGTCCTTTGTACTAGATTTAGGAAGTAACGCATTTTACCGCGCACTCTGCTAGCTGGACAGTTTGCTCAAACAGACTAGTGCACTAATGTAACAAAAGACACAAAATAGAGATAACGGTTTAATGTCTGTGAGAGTTTTAATGTGCTTGATTGAACTGAACTGCATTACAGTGCCGTCGTTAGACAAAGCTTGGCAGCAGAAAATGAGGGTACATAAAAATGATGTATTTGAAGCCATTTGGAGAAAGCCCCCTGCAAAACCCTGATGATATCACTGCACAGGCCTTCTCTCTCTTTTTGAGAGCGACTGCATGAGGACAGAGAGAGAGAGAGAGAGAGAAAAATCAATCAAGAACACAGTGTGAGTAAACACTTCAGGGTGGCACAGCCACAGATGCAAGCGCTATGGACAAGTCACGTCTGCCAGCCCCAAAGCAGCGAGACACACACACACGCAACGAAACGTGCCACGAAACGAGAGAATGCATCTTCTCTCAAGAACGGCACAAGCTGTCTTCACTCCAGCTCTAAGCAAAAAACAGCAAGCGAGACACAGTGTGGGTGAATTCACGAGACACTGCTATAAGACTCCAATTATGACGAGTCGGAAGTGTTGATTATTTCTCTTGACATTAGCAGTTATTAACGCCAATTAACAGAATTTACATTAACTCCTTCCTCCCCAATGACAACATTTTCCGTGGCTGATTGCGTTTATCCACCACGGGCACGGAGAAGTTACTGTGGCAATTCATGTTTTTTAAAAAGAGGAGGACGTGACATGTGGCCAGGTATGGTTTCCCATACTTGGAATTTGCGCTCTTCATTTAGCCCATCCAAGTACAGTACACACACACAGTAGTGAGAAGTGAACAACCATGCACACACACCGTGAACACACACCCGGAGCAGTGGGCAGCCAGTGCCTTGCTCAAGGGTCTCACCTCAGTCGTGGTATTGAAGGTGGAGAGAGTGCTGGTTATTCACTCCCACCACCCACAATCCCTGCCGGACCCGCGACCTTTGGGTTACAAGTCCAACCCCCTGTCCATTAGGCCACGACTTCCTCACTTCTTCTAGTATACGCATGGCTGTAAACAGTGTTTAAATGATTAATTGCTTGGCTTCTTTTACTTCCCTTATAAGTGCCTCATAGTAACACAAAAATGTTGTCAATTGAAGTGAACATACATTGAACCCAGAACATTCATCAACGGCTTTCAATCAAAATACACTAACTGAGTTTGGCTCATTCTGCCATCAACAGTGGAAGATTGTGTTCAATTAATCTATTTTCGTCTTTGTATTCAGTAAGGCAGCGCAGACATGGTCTTCATCTTCATTCAAAATAAAATACAAAACATTCTATGTGTGAAAGTCCTGATTAGTACAGTAGCATGTTTCTCTCAGCATACTGAGCGACTGATTTTGTAGCACTTAGAATCTACCGGTGTGTGTGTGTGTGTGTGTGTGTGTGGTTTGTTCGGTATATGCTAACGCTAAAGTAAATGAGGTTCCGTTCAGATAATTCACTACCGGATATGATCGACATTCCCCAGCCCCTTCCACAAACGTTCCCTTAAATGAAGTAGTTCAGACAATCAAACCCATGAGTAGAAAAGTTCAACATGAATAAAAAAATGAGCTAACAAAAATGTGCAGGTATATAATACGCCATTCAATAAGAAAGACACCAGCGGTAGTGTTAGCACTAGCTACTGATGACTGTAACAGTTTCTTTCAGTCCTTGGGATTGTGTAACAACACTCAAAACTAAAGGACAAACTCACACACCACTCTATACTTGCCATTTTGTTTCAAACACATCGTCCTCTTAGGGATTCAACAGTTATACTCAAGCGTGTGTGTGTGTGCGTGTGTTCGTCGTGTCGACACTGGCACTGTCTTCGAATCAACGCTTTCCATCAACACCATAAATGCACCCTAAGGCTAGCTTGGTGCGCACGCACACAATAGTCTAGACACACGCACATACACACACTCCGCCTCACACACACTCAGTTTGGCATTAGTTCCAAAACCGCTTGAGGTGAATTGCACCCCGGTGCTCGCGCGCCACTCTGTAAACAGTGTCTCAGTTGAAAAGAACAGTCTCTGTTTCAGTCCCTCGCTCATTTTTTTCTGTCTCTTGCATCTTTTGCTTTGTCCTCCTTTTCTCTCCTCTCCTTTTCGTATTTGTCTTTCTCTGACTTGGCCACGCTATTGTAAGACGGCGGCGAGGCAGAGGAGGGAGTCATATCTGTTTTGTCCGACGCAGAATTTTCTTGAAACTTTCCGATGACGAGAACCTCTTTCTCTGGGATGCGCACATTTCCGTCTTGGAGCTGTTTTCGGTAGGCTTCGGAGGCCTTCTTTACCGTTAGCCTTAAACGGTAGCATCGGAAGGCCCTCTGGATGATGACGGCCGACATCTCCTCCTGTTTCCTGCGGAGGGTTGTTGTGATTGGCTCGTAGGAGACTTTGGAGGGATTAGAGGCCATGAAACGATCCTCCATCTGTCCCCTCAGGGCATCCATCTCACCTTCTTCTCCCAGTACCCTCAGGGTAAAGGCGAACAGGATGTCCAGGCAGTGGATGCGGTCGCCACTGACCATGGGCAGGTCCATGGCTATGAGCTGGATCTTGTTAGGCTTGGCGATGCGTAACGGAGGATCCAGAGCGTCCGCAAAGTCAGAAAGCTTGTCGTACTCCACAAATTGCGTGGCGTTGGGATCGAATCGTTCCCAGACTTCGTAGAACATTTCAAAGTCATCCTCGCTCAGCGGTTCGGCGCTCTCCTCGGTGGCTACGCTGAAGTTCTCCAAGATCACGGCGATGTACATGTTCACCACGATCAGGAAGCAGATGATGATGTAGCTCACGAAGAAGAAGATGCCGACCGAGGGGTTTCCGCAGTCACCACGGTACATGCTGCCTGGGTGCTCCAATTCACTGTCGCAATCCGGATCTTGCTTGTTTAGGATGGGTGCCAGGAGGCCGTCCCATCCTGCCGAAGTCGTAATCTGGAACAAGCAAAGCATCGAGTTCCCAAATGTCTCAAAGTTAAACATGTCGTCGATCCCCGCCTCATGCTTTACGTAGGCAAAGTTGGACATTCCGAAGATGGCATAGATAAACATGACCAGGAAGAGGAGCAGGCCAATATTGAACAAGGCAGGAAGTGACATCATCAAGGCAAACAGGAGTGTACGAATGCCTTTGGCTCCTTTGATGAGACGAAGAATGCGACCAATTCTGGCAAGTCGGATGACTCGGAATAGCGTTGGCGATACGAAATATTTCTCGATCAACTCAGAGAGGAACATACCTGACAAAAAACAAAACACAAATCCAATAAGTCATCTCAGGAATTTATGAATTTCCTCACTCAAAAATCCAAATTACCCCATAATTTACTCGCCCTCAGGCTATCCTAGATGAATATGACTTTCTTGTTTTAGATTAATATAATTAAAGTTATTAAAAAACAAAAAAGCTTTAGAATGGCAGTGAATGGTAGTCAAACTTTTGAAGCCCAAAAAAGTGCATCCATTCACCATTAAAAATACTCCCCACTGCTATTAAGAAGTGAAGTGCTGTGTTTTAAAAATAATATCCATATTTTAAAAAAACATATATAAATATTTAAAACTTAATATACTGTAAGCTCTAGCTTAAAACATGTTAATAAAAAGAGTGGCCTTTCAGCAGATGACGTAGGTGAACGTGATGGCAAATGTGAAAAAAAAAGCTTTGGCAGCTGAGCCTTGCTGTCCTTTAAGGGAATGGCAGCGTTTTTGCACAAAGGCACATCAAGAAACTGATTTCGGCCAGACTTAGTGGACAGAGCATAGCGGTTTTAAGTGATTTCTCACTAGAAATAAGAATTGAAATTGCAGGTAGTCAGAAATGTGTATACATTTACACACAAACTGATGAAGGATACATCTACAGTATGTTCAAAGCCTTCAAAATTCAATCAGAAGAAGGTACCTCTGGAGACAGGAAGTAAAGCAGAACTTGAATTTGGATGTGCCTTGATGGCAGTTAGCCAAAGCTAAAAATTTAAGTATATGTTTTTGTTACACAAACACATTGTCTAAATTCAGAAGGCCATGTAAAGCTCTTGTTATGATACATGAATGTAGTTTTTTGGGCTTCACCATGCACTGCCACAAGTTCAAATCAACTGAAAGAAGAAAGTCATATACACCTAGGATGGCTTTAGGGTGAGTAAATCCCAGGGGAATTTAGATTTTTGGGGTGAAATATCCATTTAAATGGGATTTTTTGGTTAAACCATACTCAACTCAAATTGGCTGCATACACACTGCATTTAAATTCGGTTGTCAGTTCACCTTTTAATGCTTAATCCTGATCTGTACACACAGTTCAGTAATTCACAGGAGTGACAACCGCATTCTACTACCAAATTAACTCCCGCAAAATGCAGGTAGTGTCAACCGCGTTTTAGAAGTGTTGCGCATTGTTGTGTACGGAACCGAATTGAACAACTGTTTGTTGATTATGACGTCATTTACCCAACTTTGTGGAGCGACCAGGAAATAGCAGAAATACATAACAACACCTCTGCCAAAAGTGGTTTAGTACAGTTACCACGTCTCTTCTGTTTGATGGTTATTTTATTATCAGCAGCTAAAACAAAACTCGCTAAACTGTGGGCTTCCATTGTTTCGATAACTACAGTACGTTGCTATGCTTTCCTCTGTGTCAATCATCACAGACGTGGGAGTAAGTCTTGTTCCGTACACACATGGAACAATCATTAAGGGGATTCACTCCTGTTTTTAAATGTGGTTGTCACTCCCGAAAAAATTCAGTGTGTACGTGCCCGTATAGTATAGCATTCCCAGCATCAAAGCAAAGGATCACTATAGCAGACATTAGCCTAAACTGTCTTCTTTGAATACTTTTGTCAGCAAATCTGTGTGATCAAACTGAATCCGTTGCAAAATCTGTTTATACATTTTTCACTCTTAAATGAAATTCCGGATTGTATAGATTCCAACAGGTATTACTGGATTTTGTAAGTGAAAATTCACAAACGGTAAATGTGATCACACCTTTTCTGTCAAGAAGGAACATATTTATAAAGTAAGTTTCTGGCCTAAATCTTCAAAGTGTTACTATAGTTTGATGATAACAATCTGTAGAACCTCCAAGACTTCCTTACCAACAATTGAGAGAATCACCACTACAAAGTCAAACACATTCCATCCAATAGTGAAGTAGTAGTGCCGCAGAGAGATCATCTTGAGCACACATTCTCCAGTGAAGAGGATGATGAAAACCAAGTTTATCCAGTACAGAATATTATCCATATCCTGTGTCTGGTCGTCGGTTTCCACCATCATGGTCACCATGTTCAAGCAGATCAGGATCATAATCACAATGTCGAAGGCTTGTTTGGTGATAAAGTCAAAGATGAGGCCTTGAAACTTGTTCTAGAGTGACCAACAGAACAATTGGCATTATTGAAAAATGTTGTATTATACATAATGAAAGTTATTAGCGGTTAGGAGGAGTGAGCTGTGGGTCATACCGAAGGCCTGGGAATTGGCTTCTGAGGCTTCTTAGATCCCAGTTTCTTCATGGCATTGTAATATTTCTTTTGTTCTTCTGTCATGAAGATATCCTGACCTCCTAGGTAAAGAGCAAATGCAGAAGGCTGGTTACAACCACGGTTTCATTATATGTCACAACACAAACATTATGCAACCAGGCCTCTGTTTTTCACCCCTGAACTTCAGGAAATGTCAAAACAGACAGTTCAGTATAAACCAGGTCCTATTTATCTCTCAATACATTACCACTGTGTGCGCTTTACAAACAAAACCAGTTCAATAAGTCACCAGTGTGTGCTCACTAAACAAAGCACAGACTGTGTAAGTATCACATTACATCTCTTTGAAAGGAAACTGAACAAACACACAGTGGTTGACTGAGACCGCACACTGTAATATGCACTATATTACTTATCACTAAATTCACCGTCCACGGTTTAAATACTTATCTTTTTCTTCTGCTGGTTGAAGTTATCAATGATGACACCAATGAAGAGATTAAGTGTAAAGAAGGAGCCGAAGATAATGAAGATGACGAAGTACAGGTACATGTAAAGGTTTGATTCATATTGAGGCTGTAGCTCCACCTGTGGATATCAGAAAAAGTTCTGTTATTAAACATTTGCATAACTGATGTGCATCACAACTTACTTGACATAAGCACACTCCTGCTTGAACACAAAAAAACTGCTCACGATTGTTTATGTAATTGCACTGTCCATGTATGCAGCTACACCAGAGATTTTCAATGCAAAATATGTTTTTAGAAATTGGATTCATTTTAATCACACTTATTATTTACATTTTATTTAAATTCAGTTATTAATTTCTTTACTTCAAAATGGGAAAATACAGAAAATGCCTTTTTGTGTGTCTATAATTATTATTAAATTATTAAAAATATACTATAACTATAATAATGTTCATTAGGTTATATAATTATGCATATAAATGTTTTACAGTATATAAATAATATATTTATTAAACTATTCTAATATGAAAGATATATATATTAAATAATTTTGTAAATATTCCCATTAAAACTAAATTGAAAACACTGAAATAAACAACTTTGTATGCTGTAAACCACAACAAAAATAAATCTAAATAACCAAACGGAAATTATCCTTAATTTTGTTTTTTTTTGTTGTTTTTTTTAAATTGTTGTCTAATTGTTTATGATGTTTTTCCTCAAATGGCATTTTTAAATTGTGTAGTCATAAAAATTTAAATGCCTTATTATATTAAGCAGACAGTTAGAGGGAATTATGACTTGAATGTACTGTAACAATGAATGGTTAAAAAAAACATCTGTTAACTGCAATGAAGAGAAAAACTTACACCACGAGAATCCACAGCTGCGTACATGATGTCCATCCATCCTTTAAATGTGGCCTTGTGAAAAAGACCAAATCCATTTCATTTACACCAACAGAAAACCTCTTGCTAAGCAAATCATAAATCATAGTCGGGCTATGCGTAAAGCTCACTCACCACTTGCAGTAGTGCCAGGTATCCAGCTCCCACGTTATCAAAATTAATCTTCACATTTTTCCAGCGTGCCGAATAATTTTCTGCTCTCAGGGCCTCGCAATCACTCTTGTTATTGACAAAACTGATGGGAAACATCTCATCGTTGGTTATATTAACACAGCGGTAGTATTTCCCTGCAAAAAGGTTCACCCCCATGATGCTGAAGATCAGCCAGAAGATCAAACACACTAGTAGCACATTCATGATGGAAGGTATGGCTCCCAGCAGGGCATTTACTACAACCTAGAAGAAAAGAAATACATCATGTCACACACAAATACATTCGTGTATATTCACTTCACACTCTTGCTATTGAACACAAGAGCTGCGAAACGGCAATGAACTGCCTTTTACAGTGGATGGCTTACTTGCTGGTACAAACGTTATTTTTTCCAAAAATAATGCAATTCTAGAAAATGATTTTTAGAGGGTTAACAGGGTTTTAGGAACAGCAAAGCTAAGTCTATTTTATCCAACATTCTTGAAGAATGGCTATAATGTCACAATCTGACTAATTTACTCTATAATTAATAACTAAATATCTATAGTTAACTGACTGCAATTTTCTTCATAGAGCATAGGACTAAACATTTTGCAGGGACATATCACACATATTTTTGAGCTACCAAAATGTGGAAAAAACAAAAAATGAAAACAGAAAAAAAAACCTTGTGGAGACACGATGACGTCACAACATTTGTTTACTGCAAATGAAAAGAGACACATAACAGAGAAAGAAATGTAAGGTCAAGTCACAAACACCACAAAAACCACCACAGAATCATCAGAATAGATCAGAGAGCTCTCAGCACAACACATGCAGAAAGGCATGCACACTAGAGAGAAAGGTCTACATACAATATTCATTTATTCATGTGATTAGGATGTTCTCATTAATATTCACCAACAGCATGCAAGGGGACTACAGCTTCCCAATATTTAAAAGATTAAACAGTATTTTTACGTGAAAGTGTGCTGTTTTTCTCAAGTAGGACATGTTCTAGGATCAACTTCATTGGTTATGGGACAGAACTGGGATCAACTGATCAGATTTTTGAGTAAGGGCTGTTGTTAAAGAAATCGTTCACCCAAAAATAAAAAAAATTGCTGAAGATGTATTCACCTCCAGTCCATCCGAGGTGTAGATGAGATAAGAAATTTAGAATGACATAACTCGCTAATCAATGAAACCTCTGAAGTAAATCAGTGCCGTCAGAAAGGAAGTCTAAACAGCTGACAATCCACAAGAAATCTACACACCTCCGGGCAATCAATTAACATCTTGTGACGTGAAAAGCTGCATGTTTTTAATAAACAAATCCATCATAACCATCATAAGCTTTTGCTCAATGTCTCGATAAATAATAACGCTTGCTACAATAAAAAAGTTCAGCTGCTGTTGTTCTCTTCATCAAAAGAGAAGTTCGATTGAAAGCAGCTAAAACTAGTTGCTAAATGTCACTAGATGACATCATAACGGCAAATTATTATCTATATAAAGATGAATATTGATCAGTGGGCAGAGGAGAACTTAGATAAGTTTTGTCCAAGAAGTTGCTATATTTGTCCCTAAACGTTTGAGGAAAAAAAATAAAAGGCGTGGGGAAGTCACTAATCTAGCTACAAAATAGCTAAATTGGCAACACTGGTTTGGACTCTGAACCATTGGTGAGCATGTGATGTAAAGCTATATTTTTTCGAAATGAATTGCAAAGAAAAACTAGCCACATCTACATCTTGGATGGCCCCAGAGTGTAGTAAATCTTTAGCTAAATTAAATTTTTTACCAATTACATTTGGATTTACAACCACTGAAGTATACTTATCTTACCAGCCAGTCATTACTCTGTAATGTTAAAATTTACTTTAGAAATAAGATAAGGCAGCCAGGAACATGTCCTACATGTTTAAATCATAATGTGTGTGTGTGTTAATATGGGTCTTACCCTCATTCCCTCAAAGCGTGACAATGCTCTCAAAGGTCTAAGAGCACGCAGTGTTCTCAGGGACTTAATGGCAGTTAATTCAGAGTAACCAAGGGCATTTGCTACCAGACTCACCAACGATACCTGTAAAATAAACACATGCAGCCAATCATGAAGGAAGCTTGTGTTCAGACCCAGAGAACACACATTATCCACTTACACACATACTGTACAGTTGCAAAGCAGTAGGTCCATACATACATCAACAATCAGGAAGTCAAGCCAACACCAGGCGTTGGTGAAGTATTTGACGAAGCCATAAGCAACCCACTTCAGAAGCATCTCCAAAATGAAAATGTATGTGAAGACTTTATCTGCAAATTCCAACACTGTCTTTATCGTCTTGCGTTGCTCGATGTAAATGTCCTCAAAAGCCTGTTCAACACACATACACATCAACAAGTTTACTTGTTGAATGTTTGTCTAGTAAAAATGATTGAGTGGGTGAGTATATTGTGTTTGTGAGTGGGTGCTCACCAATGCTCCACTGCTCAGTAATATCATAAAGATGATAAACGACTCAAACCAGTTGTGCTCTACAATGATGAAGCAGGTTTTCCTGAGAATCCACCAACTCTTCCCTTTTCCCTTCTCCACATCGACCTGACAGCACTGAAACCTCATCACACAGCCTGAGCAAAAGACATAGAAACGTATCAATGTGAGTGGACAGCAGAAGAACTGAGCTCAGTGAAAAAGTCAACACTTAAAGGTCCCAAAAAAGTCAATACGAAAAGTCTTGCTTTGGGACTATATATGACATAAAGGGGTCAAACTAGCTTTAGCATTTTTTCCTTTTTTTTCATGCTTCAATGTCTTCAACCCCTAAACATGCTGTCTCCTTTAATATTTTATATTGCTGAATACAGAAGGTGATATGTGAACTTGATTGGCATAGTCAATTGTTAGCCTTCTGAAATTACCATTAACAAAATGGTAATGTAATAGCATTTTTTATTTATAATAATTTAACCATCTTTATAAGCTGTTGTCAAAAAACTGTCCCCACAAGGTCAAAGTTTTCTGGTATTACTATCCAGATAAACACACACACACACACACACACCTTCTGTGAAGCAGGCCTCTGGATCCAGGGACTCTTCCGGCTCCAGCTCCACAGACTCCGCCCCCTCTCCAGGGGGTCGGATATCCACTGTGCTCCCTTCAGAGGAACTGAGAACCGCATCAACAGGCAGCTTCTACCCAGGCATCCATGCAGCCATACAACCAGACACAAAAAAAGCAGACACACACACATATACAGGCACAAGATTAGGCTTGATTGAAGCACACCATCTCGTCCAGATTGCTTTTGCAGTTATTCTCAGTCTCATGCAGTTTCAGATCATTCAAAAGTACCTACAAGCCCGTGGATTTAGAGATTGATTTGATTGATTGAATTGATTTACTAATTAGCAGCCAGGCGTGAAGACAAGCGTCTCTGGCTTTACTGTGTAATCTCACAGTCAGCTGTGGGTACATTTGATGTGCCTTCATTCCTTCCTCATGCATGTTTTTTTGTTTCTCAAGGTGCATTTTTTTTCTCATCCAAGCTTGTGATCTTGTCATCAGATGTTGAGTGCTTTGAGTATTTTCATGTCCAGCGCAAATGTCAACCCCTTACCTTTCCCCACCCCTTCCAAAAAACAAATGGTTTCTATTGGATAATCCCAATACATTTGGATTGGCATGATTCAGATTATCACATGACCCACCCCATTGAGTGCAATCCCTTGATTGACATGAAAACACAGGCTGGAAGTCCATTCCGTTAAGCAGTGGTCAAGCTTCGGTCCGCCAGTCAGTTTGAAGAGGAGGGGAGCCGCATTAGCATTAACTAACACCAGAGCCACACGCTAAGTCTGAGACAGCATTTCATTAGCTTTGATTGGGGAAAACATCTTTAACTGCGTCCTGACACGGAAATAGCAAGCTCTTAAAAAACATAAACTTGTCTATGAGCTTTTCTATTGTATGGCATCATTTACTAAGGATTTTAACCCTTGCGGCGCTTGTTCGTCAGCGGTTAAAGACTACCGTGCAAGACAGCAGCACGTAAAAGAGAAAGCTTCTTACAGAAACAAATTTGTTGATGCACGACTTTAATTATATTGTCCGATGTCATCGTAGATCTAAACTACTGGGTAAGAACTCATTTCCTGACCACAGTGTGTTTCTTAAAGCTACTGACACTTCTAACAGTTTTCTTAATAAAACGGTCAGTTAGAGGCTAAAACAAACATAGAGGAGGATGCTGTCTAAAACTGAGCTGGAGCGCTGGTTGCCGTGGCACCCAGCTAATGCGGCGCGGGGGAATGATGTAAGCATGCTGTGTGCAATTTCAGAATCTTCCAGAATGTCTCTAACATTTTAATCACAGTAGGAATATAAGTGGCTGAGCAAACCTGAACGAGCTGCCCTGCCCCAGACTGAATGGATTCACTGGAGAGTCTCTAAGCTTTAAATAAGCCTCTCATTAATCTGAAATAATTTTTGACGTTGGATCTAAAGCAAGTCTAATGGACGGATTAAAGTCTAAAGGTTGAAACGTTGTGATTGGCTTCCTAATCCCCTGATACTCTCTGGTACTTCCTAACTTCCAGTTCATATTTTCAAATCTGTTAGGAACATAGCTCATAGGCAGAGAAACATGACTTGGCACAAGGCATAGAAGTTGTAAAGTCATGAAATATCTTTCTAAATTACTGTTGGCTCGGTTCCAACCAGAGAAGAACCTCCTGATTGCATATGTGTAAACAAGTGACATAAATGCAATTACTGTAGCAATTACACACCTCAGCAGATTGAGAAATGCCTTCTTATGGCCGACTGCTATGAAGACAATTTCCCACTATTGCAGCAGTTTACAGTGCAATATACTGCATGACTGAATATTTGCAGATTTGTAAATGCAAAAATAAAAATATAACATTCAAAAAAGAATGATTTGCAACTTAAAAGCCGCTGTTTACCGTAAAAACCCTATTTATACCAAGCTCGCAGCATAATTGACTAGCTTTCTAAGTGAATCATCACTAATTCTAAATTGACTGCAGTAATAATAGTTTCCTGTTTTTCAAAGCTCACCTCTCCTCACACACACACACATACATGCACACTCAACCACTTCCTGTTTTCAGGTAATTTCGCTCTGAATGCTCACTGTTAGCTTGTACAAAAAACCGAAACATACAAGCTAATGTAACAGAAAGATGTTCGATGGGCTATTGATGTAAAATGATGATCTTGCTCATTCCATATGACTGAAGGTACTGCAAAGAAGCCCAGTGCTACAACAAAAACACAAAGTCATGTAGAAAAAAAACAAACCAAAACAAAAAGGCTGACAGCTGTCTCTCTTCGGTGCAAAATAGAGTTGTTTAAGAGGGAGGGAAGGGCACAGGCATTGAGAAACGAAAAACAAAAGGGCAATCCGATCCAAAAAGAGATAAAAATGAGAGAGAGACGAGAGTTTGGTCTGATTTAGATGACAAAGGCAGTCTCCATGGTTAGTGTGGGTGAGGAGGAAGGTGAGTCTCTTACAGGGCTCTTTCAGAGAAAACCTGGGGTTCGTCTGTCATAACGCTGCAATAACAGGTCACACACAGAGAGGAGATACACACTTCACATAACATGGATAATAACGTCTGCAACTTCAACACTGAACCACTTAAATTAGATATAGAAATAGTTAGAAGAGGGGAGAGAGAAAAGATTAAACACAGTGACAGTACTGCTGAAAAAGCATGGAAATGTGCTGGAATACACACACACACACTCAGCCAGACAAACACACACACACACACACACACAGTTAAGCATACTCAATTTCACCCTGGGCAAGGATGCTGAATTTAGCAATTTCCTCAACAGCCTCATTTATAGTCTGGGATGCATGATGCCATGCCTGCTCAGTTGGTCGTAAATAATACACATTAGAGTGTGTGAGAGGTTGTGTGTGTGGAAGGCTGTGCGTGTTTATGAGAATATTGTACTGATATAATGAGTATACTCAGTAAGTCTACCTGCTACAGTGCCCAAAGGTTTGTCTTAACTAGCTGCAGATGAACAGGGTCAAACTGCCCTGAAGCCCATGGAACGGTAAACACACACACACACAATGAGCTGCAGCTCTGAGCAGAGAATGATGCAATGGTAACATGACTCAACACAACTGTTTGTGCCCTGCAGGGAAAGAGACACTGACTTCTGATGAATTATAAACAAACCTAAAACAATAAATTAAACCATTAAAAATGACTTTTTTACATTATGTTACATAGCAACTCTCTCCAACACTGAAACACAAAACTTTAGAGCTGTGTTTCATGCATATTAAAAGTGAATTGCTGTTTAGCCATAGAAATCTGGCTTACCTCTTTACTGCCCTCGACGTCAGATGAGTCACTACTGAAATCTTCAGTGTTCAGATTTTCAAAGTCCGACTCTCCCACCGCAATCGGTACTGTAACAGTGAGGCTGGGATTGTGTATGAACGACATGTAGTCGTCTTCCTCAATTCCATACTTTACATGACCTTCCACCCCATTACCAGGGGAGAGGCAGCCTTCCTTCAGATAATCTTTAGTGAGGTCGACGGCCACCGGAGCGTGATTGGACAAGCAGTTCTCCTTGCCCTCGCTGTGGAGGTCGTCAAGGGGTTTCTCTTCGTCTAGAGCTCGAGGTTTGGAGCCGGCCAGGCAGAGGCTTTGGAGGAACTGGCGTAAAGTGGACTTGACCAGAGAGATACCTTTCTGTATTCTGCCCACTGCGATTTGCAGGTTGTTCATTTCGTTGTCGTCATCTGTGGCAGCCAGATTATCGGCACTGAAAGAGCTCAGCAGCAAGGCCAGGAACAGGTTCAACACCTGCCACACAACAACACACACTTTTAGAATCAGCAAGATCAAATGGCAATGAGATGATTCGACTCAAAAATGATCATAATGTGTATGCGTGAATCTCTTGAAGCCTATTAAGAATGTGTCTGGGTCAAAGGTTTTGGTTTAGGAAGATTAAAAAAAAAAAAAGTGAATTTAACCAGCTTGCAATAAATTGATCAAAAGTGACAGTAAAAACTTTAATACTTCTACAAATAATATATATTTTTTGTATTTATTTATTAGGATTAACCCCTTGAGACGCACCTCTCCCACTTACAACATATTTTAAATATATGCTACTATTTCAAAATAAATTTCAATAAGAAGAGTCACTTGCGCATCAAATCAGCACATTAAAATCATTAATGAAGGATTACAGTAAGTGACTTCTTTCAAAAATCTTACTGACCAAAAACTAAATGGTAGTGTACATAAAAAAGAAAAAGAAAGAGAGTTTAGGAGGAAAAAAATATTCATCACTCTGCTAAAATATATATATATATTTTTTACTATTTTAACTTAAAAGTATTAATTCATGTTATTAATGACAATACAAATACTGACTGCAATACTAAACCTAAACTAAAACCATGCGTCATGGTAATGAGAAAATGGAAGGAAAATGCATTTAATTGTAAAGAAAATGTCTCGGTTACGTATTGTAACCCTCGTTCCCTGAAGAAGGGAACAGAAACGTCACATCGGTGACCGACGAATAGGAATCTCGCTTCGAGATGGCAAATCTACTCTGCGTGTATATAAACACGCCAATGAAATTGGCATATGCTGAGTAATATCCAGCTGCACCTAATCGCAGTGCGAGCATAAATAGGTCAGCGGATTAAGCATTCATTCGCTTTTCGCTCCGGAGCCAAGCTACATGCTTTTGTTCCTGAGCATTTCTATTTCTGTGATCCGGTGTGCGTCCATCTCCCCTGTGCGCTTCAGAGCACATTAAAAGAGCAAAGCCTAAAAGAGGAGGCTTACGGGCGAAACATCTTTGTAAAGACGCGTCCTTTTAAGGATGTCATACCGCCCGTGCAATCTTGGGTGCGGCCGTTACCTGGCGCCAGCGGACGGTCACAAACATTGCCTTACGTGTCTGGGCATCGAACACGCTAAAGCAGCGTTTGTGGGTGAATCATGTTCCGCTTGCGGTAAGATGACCATCGCGGAGCTGTGGACCAAGCTTCACTACCTCGAGCATGGTGGCGTTCCTCTCTCACTTCCGTGTTCTGGGGCTCGCGCTGGCAGCATCCGCGGAGCTGCCGGTTCCGGAGTGGGGGCGGGGCTGGTCGTAAAGTGACAGTCAGGAAGACTCTTCGGAGTGAGCCTCCTGTCACTCACACTTCGTCACCGGTGGAGTTTCCAGTCACCTTTGGGGCTCCCCCCGACGACCAGATGTCTGTCGCAGCATCGGGAGGAGTTAGACTCTGGTGAGGAGGCGGAGGCCAGTGTGGCGTCCACTGGGCGTTCCATTGGGCGTTCCACTGTTCCCGACACCGATCCGGAGCTCGTAGCTATGCTTTCCCGGGCCGCCAGGGGGGTTGGGATTGAGTGGCATCCTCCACCTCATCCCGAACCCTCCCAGTTGGATGACTGGTACCTCGGTGTGGCTTGCCAGGGGCTATACGGGGGTCCCCCATGTGAACAGGTCTGTTGCGATGCAACTGTGTCCTCAGGCCTCTATCTCCTGGCAGGGTAACCCATTGGTCCCCTTCCGGGCCTGTAGGCATTCATCGGCTCTCGTCGGTGATGCCTACAAAGCCTGTGGAGAGGCTGCTTCCTCCGTACACGCCATGGCGTTGTTGCAGGTCTATCAGGCCAAGGCACTGAAGACCCTGCACGAGGGTGGTCACTACCCGGAAGTTGTGGCAGCTTCAACAGGGACCTGGTGTTACAACACCTCAGCCTGATGGGCCTATGGTCAACTGGGAGAAGAGCAAACTCTGTCCGGTGCAGAGGATCTCTTTTCTCGGTATGGAGCTAGACTCGGCCGCACAAACAGCCTGCCTTACAGAAGAGCCTGCTCGGTCGGTGCTGGATTGCTTGAATTCGTTCAAATGCAGGATGGCGGTGCCACTGAAACAATTTCAGAGGCTCCTGGGGCATATGGCTGCAGCCACACCGGTCATCCCTCTGGGACAGCTCCATATGAGACCGCTTCAGCACTGGCTCCACGATCGAGTCCCGAGGTGGGCGTGAAAACGCGGTAAGTTCCGGGTTCAGATAACTCAGGCCTGCCGTGCAGCCTTTTTCCCTGTGGTCAGACCTGGATTTTCTATGGGCAGGAGTGCCCCTAGAGCAGGTTCCCAGGCACACTGTGGTATACACAGATGCCTCTACCACCGGGTGGGGCGCCACATACAACGGGCATGCAGTGTCAGGGGTGTGGACAGAACCCCATCTGTATTGGCACATAAATTGCCACGAGCTGCTAGCAGTACATCTGGCTCTGGGTCGTCTTAAGGGACACCTCCAGGTCTGTCACGTACTGATTCGTATGGACAACACATTGGCCGTAGCATACATCAACCATCAAGGTGGTCTACGCTCCCGTCGCATGTCGCAGCTCGCCCGCCACCTCCTCCTCTGGAGTCGGAAGCATCTGAGGCTGCTTCGCGCCATTCATATTCCAGGTGTTTACAACCAGACAGCCGACTAACTGTCTTGAGCCCAAGTGCTCCCTGGAGAATGGAGACTCCATCCCCTGATGGTTCAGCTGATTTGGGAGAAGTTCGGAGCCGCACAGGTAGACCTGTTTGCTTCCCCAGAAACTTCTCATTGCCAGTTGTTTTACGCTCTGACCAAGGGAACCTTAGGCAGAGACGCCATGGCTCACAGCTGGCCTCAGGGCCTACGCAAATATGCGTTTCCCCCAGTGAGCCTTCTAACACAGTTCCTGTGCAAGGTCAGGGAGGACGAGAAGCAGGTCCTGCTGGAAGCCCCTAATTGGCTCACCTCCTTGTGACAGCCCGTCCTTGACCGATTCCTCTGAGGAAGGATCTACTGACTCAAAGACGGGGCACCCTGTGGCACCCGCGCCCAGATCTGTGGAAGCTCCACGTCTGGCCCTTGGATGGGATGCAGAGGTTCTAAGTGACCTACCTCAAGGGGTAGTTGACACGATTTCTTTGGCGAGAGCACCTTCTACAAGAGTTGCCTACGTGTTGAAATGGAACCTGTTCGTCGAGTGGTGTTCCTCTCAACGAAAGTACCCCCGGAGATGCCCGATCAGAGTTGTGCTTCTCTTCTTGCAGCAAGGGTTGGAGCGAAGGCTGTCTACCTCCACCCTTAAAGTCTTTGCAAAAAGAGTGAAGCAGACATTGTGTGTAATGTTGTGCAAATCTGTGGCAGTGTTTTGCTCCTTGGAGTAGAATTTTGCAAATTGTGTGGAAATTTTTATTTTAGAGTGTAAACAATCGTAAAAAACTGTAATACAATCAGTTAAACGGTTTAAAAGGTCATTTTATCTATTTATTTATTTCAGTATTTTACCTACTCATAGTCTATATAAAATTGTATTGACAAAAAATATCGCATTTTATTGGCCACATTCACACAGCAGCAGAACACAGTTGTTGAGTACAGGGAGTGACCAAACTCAACTGGAAATGTTCAGGACTCGCAACCGTGTTCTCGGCCATCGCTGCAAACCACGACCTTGTCGATGGCAGGTCCGTGGGTAAGCACGATCTGGTCACCAGGTTCCTCAGGGGGGCCAGAAGGTTGAATCCTTCTCTGCCTCCTACTGTACCCTCTTGGGACCTCTCCCTCATGCTGAGAGCATTGAG
This sequence comes from Enteromius treurensis, assembly GCA_032275025.1. Lineage (NCBI taxonomy): Eukaryota > Metazoa > Chordata > Actinopteri > Cypriniformes > Cyprinidae > Enteromius > Enteromius treurensis. Next base: position 4,269,599 of record JAUCMU010000104.1, read on the forward strand.
GGAAGGTCCCTTTGAGCCCTTGCAAGCAGTTGAGTTAAAGTTTTTCTCAATGAAAACTCTTCTCCTGTTTGCGTTGGCCTCCATCAAGAGGGTAGGGGACCTGCAGGCGTTTTCTGTCGACGATTCTTGCCTAGAGTTTGGGCCCGAGGATTCCCAGGTAACACTGAGGCCACGGCCCGGCTACGTGCCCATGGTTCCTACCACTTCCTTTAGAAATCAGGTGGTGAACCTCCGAGCGCTGCCCCCGGAGGAGGCAGACCCAACTCTTCTGTTGCTGTGTCCCGTCCGAGCACTTAGATGCTACGTTGACTGGACACGAAGCTTCAGGGCCTCAGACCAGCTCTTTGTTTGTCATGGAGGACGGCAGAAGGGGAATGCCGTCTCCAAGCAGAGTATGGCCCACTGGATAGTGGATGCTATTACCCTGGCCTATCAAGCACAGGGTGCGCCCTGCCCCCTCAGTGTATGGGCTCACTCAACAAGAAGAGTTCTCACCTTGAGCAGAGCTGTAGAGCCAGAGTAGGACATGTTTGGTCGGCTTGGCAACGATGTTCTCCAGAGTGTCCTTTACAGTAGACCCTGTCGAGTTCCTCCGTCCCCTTCGGTAGCCGGATGTTGCGGAGCATCTGGCGCCAGGCCCTTGATGCGATGAATCTGTGTGAACTGCAAGAGGGCTGGGATCTGTGGGTATACCCGGAGTATTACTCATGTGTATTCATGGTTAAAAAAAAAAAACAAGTCCCCAGCAGTATTGCTTTTATTGCTTTATGAGGGGTCAATCTCCTCCAATATTCCATATGCATTGAAAGCTCATGTCATTGTTCTGTCTTAGAACTTCCTTCGGGAAGGCAGACTTCCGCACATCTTCTCAGACGTCCCAGTGGTCCACTTACTTAAGTAAGTGCAGGTGCTGGTATCCTGTGGTTCGAGTCCCGGCCTAGTGACCAAACACTGAAAGGGACAGCTTCCATGGCGTTTTTCATAGGGATCCCTATTCGTCGGTCACCGACGTGACTTGGAGTGACCGACTGAAAGGGAAAATCCCGGTTACGTATTGTAACCCTTGTTCCCTGAAGAAGGGAATGGAGATGTCACGTCCTGTAGCCATGGATCTGTACCGCCGCTAGGGGGCCGTGTACACCGGCTCGGCTCCTCAACCTATTTATACTCACGCTTCGATTAGGTGCAGCTGGATATTAATCAGCATATGCCAATTTCATTGGCGTGTTTGTATACACACAGAGTAGATTTGCCATCTCGAGGGTTACAATACGTAACCGAGACGTTTTCATGATTGGAAAGGTCTAACAAGAGATATTATTAAAATTTTAGTATGTTTAATAAATTTGATATGGTTTCAAATAATGATATTAGTCTTATTATTGGTAAGTTGAAACGCCCAGCTGTTCGATTTGCTTGCTGCTACATTGGATTATACTGGGCCTTGTATTACCGCTATTATTAAGAGTAGTCTTTATACAGGCATTTTTCCTTTCAGTTTTAAGCAGGCGGTTATTCAGCCCCTTCTTAAAAAGAACCTGTTGGATTTGAAAAATTATCGGCCCATTTCAAAGCTTCCTTATATCTTTATAAGTTTTAACACAGTTAAGCTCTTTTTTGACAAAAAATGAGGTGTTAGACGTTTTTCAGTCTGGTTTCAGAGCAGGTCACAGCAGGGGCTTAGTATCAAATTCTGGGCCCCCGTAAGCTTGAGGTTCACAACTACCTACAGCTAACCTACTAATCTGAGAACTCTTATGTACGTTCACAAGTTAGCTTTCCTACTAATATGACAGCCTATCCTCACAAACGTTTATGACATTGAGCCTACTGTGACGGTCCCGTCCCTGACGGCCTCATCATTGAGCCTGTGACATGTGATTTACGGTTCTATTCGTGACAATCTGCAGATTGAATGCACCTGCAGTTACGCTCTGAGTGCTGTCTTAAAAGTGCGATCGTTGAGGCATATGGGGTGGGGCTTTGTACTTTGGGAGGAATTTTGGTTTAGTTTGGTTACTTTCAGCACCTTCTACACTGCACCAACAGTACATTACAATGTTGCATCAAGGCACCTTGCACTACACACTGGCTCTGACGAATGCAGGAACATTATTATATTTTGATGCTCCTTTCTTTCTTTTTCTTTTCTTTGTAGAGGATTATGTTTAAATTTAATAAAGCCTTTTCCAATTCAGTTCTATGTTTCCGTGCGTCCCTCCTTTGTTGCTTTCCTGTGAGCCACGGGTCGTAACTATTATTTTAAGTTAGACTAATATAATCCAATAACAAATATTTCTTGTGAAAGAAGTCTGTTAGCAGTTGCTTTCCCTCATTTCTTTTTTTATACCTTTCTTGCCTCTTTCCTTTTCTGAGAACCGGATTTAGCTTTCTTGAATATGTTTTCCTGTAAATGATGTGTTTTTATGCATTTTATTTCTTCATATGGTGAGTGTGAAACACAAAAAACATCAATTACACAATTTTATGGTAAAATGTGTTACTTTTCATGTTAATCGGGTCAGTTTTGATTAAGAACAATGCACTGTCACTTTAATTTATCGTAAGTGGTGCAGCAAAAATAGACTCTGAGCCGAAATGATTGCAGCACTGCCGCTCCTGCTACGTGCTGACGCGCCGCCCCTGCGTGCTGTGTGAAAGCTCTCATCCGTTAACATGGGCACCAAAATACGCGCTGCTTACTCCCTGCTGATGTGACATCATCTTCCATAGCACAGTTTTGCACTGCCGTCTGCCCCTTCAGCAGAATGAATGCTACTTCAAAAGCGCCTAGTCAAAAAGCCCAGTGAAGGTGGACTAAACCATTTAGTGCAGGGGAGAGGGTGCCTGTCCTTAGACACTATATGTACTTGGACACCATTTAAATACGTCAATCAACTGATGCGTTTACCCAAAATATTAGCATTTACATTAGTTAACTACATTTATTGTGATCTTAAAATTATATTTAAAGGAAAATAAAATTTCACTCCACAGGGGCCCTCCCCCCACTTGGGGCCCTGGTAATTTAGTCCCACTTTTTACCCAAATACGACGCCCCTGGGTCACAGTACTGAATCAGCTTTACTGCGAGTTTTTAACAAATTATTACTTATTACAGTGTCAGGTAATATAGCACCTTTAATCATGTTGGATCTTATTGCAGCGTTTGATTTAACTGATCATAATATTTTTATTAATTCCTTGGAACATGTTATGGGGCTGAGAGGGACAGTCTTAAAGTGGTTTTCCTCCCATTTAAAGGGGCGTTCAATTTCTGTTAGGGTTGGGGATTTTTCCTCCAAGTCAGTTTCTCTGGATTGTGGAGTACCTCAAGGTTCAATTTGACTCTGCTCTTATGTTTTATCGTCAGGTTAAAAATGTGGTAAAAAATTGTTTTTATCAGTTAAGGACTATTAAGAAAATGACATCTTTTTTGTCTGTTCCTGATCTAGAAACAGTGATTCATGCAATCATCTCGATAGGTCGGGCCGGGTTCGGACAGATATTTAGAAAAGATGCTTGGGTTTGGGTCGGGCTTGCTCACATAAGCGCGATTGTAAGCCCTTGTTATTACGGCGTTTTTTGCCCTGTGTGCGCTGATGCTCTTATCTGTTGACATTTCTGAATGCCTTCTTTCCAAACAAAAAAGTGCATTAGTCACTAGTATGAGAAAAAATAAATGGGATTGGGCTCGGACATAAATATCTTAATGCCTGTCGGGCTCGGGTCCGGTTCGGTTACTGCTCTGTAGGACGCTGGCTGGGCTCGGACAGAAAAATGCGGCCCGATCCGCACTCTACTTTGGACATAATATTCAGTCCTGGGGCGTCATGTACAAAGACTTGCGTAGAATTAATAATTTTTGCGTACGGACAAACCTGGAAATGTGCGTACGCACAAAAAAAATCTGATGTATGAAACACTGCTTACGCGGAATCCCACACATATTCTCTTTGTACATCCAAATGAACGTGAAATTGAGCGCACATGCACGAGCGCTAAACCCCTCCCTGCCTCCTCCCCCGTATAAATATGATAATGACTC
>JAUCMU010000104.1:4297674-4310584 GCA_032275025.1 Enteromius treurensis
TTGGAAAATGCGATGTGTTTATATATATATATATATATATATATATATATATGTGTGTGTGTGTGTGTACTATATCATAGCATGCTATATAGTAGGCAACAGATACGTAATGTTAGAACTAGATCAATTAGAAACGACTTATAGCCTACATATAATAATTACTAAAAATGATAATCTTGTTATATTGTTTATTCATTTGGTAGACTTTTAAAAAAAAAACTCATGAGAAACAAAGGTACAACGTACCTATGCAAATGTACTTGAGATTCTTCAAATTAAAATATTAAAATATTTTATTAAAATAGTCCAAATATAAATAGCCTAGTCCTAAAGTACACACACAGCACAAATACATTAGCACTAGCGTGTGGTAGTACATGCCTTCATTAGAATGGGTCTGCTGAATATGACCACCCTCTGACACTAAACACACACACAAGTTCGTGAATCTCTCTTCAAATGCCAGAATAGACACATGACCAGAAACGCAAATAGACACAAAAGATTCAAGGACTTTTCTTTGTGGAGCTGGCCGCTGGTCAGAGGATGTGTGAAATAAACAGTCTCCTGAGGGATGGCACTGTGACCTGCCGCAAGGGGAACGAGGTCGTGTTTTCAACCTGAGAGGTAAACACATGTTCACACAAGGCTATATTTGCGAATCTTTCTTTGTGTGTGTGAGACTCCTTTGATAAAATGAGCTCACAGTCCTTTAAATGACTGAAGCATTTTTGGTAGCATATATGTTGCATAATTACCGACGGGTCCATGTTTTTCAGCGCTGTGTGGTGCTTACAGAAATACCAAAAAGTGTCCCTCTTGTATGAAAGTGATGAATTACTGCACTTCTTTGTGGCCCTGCTGAGCAAGCAAAATGTGTTGAAATGTATCATCGACCGCAGCTGACTCTTTTGCACACTCTCAGACAATCACAATAAGCTGATTACTCATCTGCCATGTGATTGGCCACCAGTTCTTGGAGATCGCTAGGGCGTAAGCACAGGTAGCTTGATTCATTCATGCCCACGTACACGTACGTACCATCTCTCTCTCACAAAGACTTAATACATCATTTACTAGCCACATTCACTTTTTAACAAACAAAATATATTTTTCATGTATTGCGCCTTTTTTTTTTTTTAAATGTGGAAACTCAGTGGAATTTGGTAACTTTGAGGAAACTCTAAGACATAACTCAATAATAGCCTTAAAACATAATGTTATATATCACTGTCTCTCTGTCACAAGCGGGCGCGCACACACAGGAAACAGATTTGTTGATGTCACAGCACTGAGCCTGCCCATAAGGTAGGCTACTGACAACACTAGAGGATTACCAAAGCTTGTCTTTGCATCTACTTGTTTTTGTGCTCATTTAGTCCTCTTTTAGTTTTTAAACGGGAGTTGTTGGAAGAACCCCCCTAACAGAGGACTGAAGTAAGGTAAGGTAGGGATCTGAATAAGATACAGATGACACATCGTGTAATTGTGTCAAAAACTTTACGTGCGCATCGGTGAGCTACTGATAGTACTTAAGTTAATCCTGCTGCGATGTAACAACCCTTTTAAGGTTGCTGTGAATGTATGGTAAGTCTTAAAATTATCATTTGTGAACAAACGAAGAATTAAATTGGCATATGGGTTAAATGTCTGTGTATATAAAAATGCGTATAAGTGCACTTAAGGAGCACCGGGTGGTTTTGGTCGCTAAATGCGCACCAGGTGCACGTGCGTTTGGCGTTTTATTAGGCGTTTGTGGAGTTCATTCTCGTGGGAAATGCGCGCGATTTGATAGGCATTTCTTCGCTTTGCACTGATGATCAGAGGCGGGGAGGCGTGAAGTAAAGCTCACGCCCAGATATGATAAACGTGACGCTCCAGCAAACGAGCACCATACATGCAGTACACCCAAAAGGCGTTGGCTCCACAACTTCATTTTTATTTTTGTCAGTTTCAGAACAGTTTTTTTTATTATAATTATTTACATTTAGTTTCACTCAGATTTGGAGTTTACAACGAGTAATGATTTGGACGTGATTTTGTTCGGGTATGTATCAATGAACAGGATAAAACAGGGCCTTCAACATTATCACAATTTAATAAATTGCATTTTGATCGCTTTGAATAAACTTTAAAACCTTGATTTATGCAATTGCTTTTTTTAGCTTTATTTTAACACACATTAGGTAATATTAAAGTGGAATTAATATAAAAGTTAAAATTCGGATTGAAAAATACTTCAGGATTCGGTAGCATATTTCAAGCTGAGCAAGCTTACCGTTAAATATTGGTGTTTAGAAAAAAAAGTCTTTTTCTTTTTATTTTTTCTTTCTTTTAAATACACATTTAATGATTGTAAAATGAAAAGAATTTGTGGCGAAATATACAGTTAAGTACACCACATTTTACAGCTGCATTTATTTGATCCAAAATTAATTAGAACATTAATCATGAAATGCTAACATTTAGAAGAGGTTTCTGTTTTAATAATTTAAAATGTAATTTATTCTTGTGATGGAAAAGCTGAAGTTTTAGCAGCCAGTCTGTAATGTTACTGTAAGGGACACAGTTAATTTGCACTTTAATGACATTTAAAAACTAAAATCAGTTTACTGTTGTTTAGAGGTGGGCTTAGAGGCAGTCAATGTGTTGAGAATAACCTATAAAGTACATTTAACCAAGTTTAAGCTAAAACTAAGCCAAGACATCAGAGTTATTGCTGTGTTCATAGTGTTTTTAGCTGCTTAAAGTAAAGTACCTGTAAAATGTGATTCTATGTCTAACAGGGCCCACAGCCGAAAGTGCAGTCAATGGAACATATCTGGAAATATCCCCTGCACAGCTGTAGCTGAGACACTGATAGGATTTTCACACAGGTGGGTGAAGTGATTCATCACAAAGCATTCTGTCATGAGTGCGTAATCGTGGATGCCATAAATGCCTCTGTTCCAATGAGCTACAGTACATCCAGTACAGCAAACCCTTGAGTGACTGGATGTGAATGAATTATATAGGGTGTTCTTCAATTTATTTTTCTACTTCTTCAATAGGACAACCCAAATCTACTGTCATCTGTCCTTTATATTTTCTGTAGCACACACTCATGGATCCCCAAGAAGATCTCATAGACAGGGACATGACTCTGACAGTACTGCTCCCTGGAGGACAGGAGACCACAGCCACAATGCATGGCAGGTGAGCGAGAGGGGCAAAATAAATAATATTGCACATTTTCAAGAATTCTTGCACTGAGATGACTGTCCGGCCACATTTTAAATGTCTTTTGTCTGTGCACTTGCAGTAAACCAGTTATGGATGTTCTAGTTACACTGTGTGCTCAACACCATCTTGTTCCATCGGATCATGCCATTAAGCTTATTTCAACAAATCAAAACCACATCAATTTCAAACCCAACTCCATGATTGGCTCTCTTGACTTTGAAAGAGTTGTCCTGCAAACTAAAGGGTGTGATAACAAGAAGCAACCTCATGTTCCTGTGGTATGTCACTAAGTCTTAATTATATCCATATCTTACAATTTTACCTTGATTTACCATATCTTAAAATAGTTTTTTAATTATAACAGGGAGCTTTATCAAGGGATTTGGATCCTTTTGGTTCATAAAACAAATGTATATTGCTGAGTCTGAATGATCATTCTTTTATAGTAGGTGTTAGACACAAGGTCTTTCTAAAGTCACTTTAAATCTGTCATTAAAATATTGAACACATTATATATATATATATATACTTCCCAGGCAACAGTTCGTCTTCTGGTAAACTACAAGAAGTCCCATAAGGCAGTAGTACGGGTCAATCCTACTGTGCCGCTGGCTGAGCTGATGCCCACAGTTTGTGAGAAGTGTGAGTTCGACCCTGATGCCACCATCTTACTGAGGACATATCAATCAGAGGAACTACTGGATCTCACTAAAACACTCAATGACTATGGAATCAGGGAGCTGTATGCCAAAGACATTAAAGGTTAGGAAATTGGGAAATTAGGAAATGTGACTAGTGACATTGTAGCAAATTTGCATGCTGTATCAATTAATTTAAAAGCAGCATACAATCTGCAGTGCATTCTATCTGTTTTTAGTACACAGCATAGGTTTCATTTACTAATAATTGCATGCATTATTCAATAAATTCACCATCTGTGATAAATTTACACCTAATTTGCATATTTTCAGACACGTGAATGTTTTTAACCTCATTATTATGTTAATGAATGTGGAATATCATAAATGACTGACTGCAATTCTCATTTGCATAAAACACACCCAAACATCTCCATATTCTGCTTACTACACATGCAGAAGAACCATGCAGTTGGTCGTTTTAGGTTTTTAAATTTTTCATTGTAATTAACTGAAAGTTACCATCATTTATGGAAATGTTCAGATGTAGACTTCACACACACACATTCATAAAAATTCACCCAGTCAGTGAGTGAGACACTGTTTGATTTTTGAACCAGGTGTCTGTCTGACCTACAGTATATGTAAATGTATAAATGAGGTATGATTAATCTTTTGAAATAAAGTTTTTCTTTCCCCCTCTTTTTAAAGGGGTACCAAACAATCCAGCTGATCCTGTGTTAACCCATAAAGGTACCAAACTACTAAAAATGAATTTATTTAATAGTACTGCACCAGCTATTTCCGCACCACTGAGGTTTGTCCACAAAATTTTCAGTTTGATCTAAGAGGCTCTTTTGTGTTTTTCCAGGTGACGAGGTAGAACAGAAAACATCCATTAAAGAAAAGAACCAAAGAGAGAAGGGAAACAAAGGTTTCTTTGGTTTATTCAAGAAGAACAAGAAAACACCCGAGCAGGTTTGTGCACCTGTCAGTCGGTCTGGTTTTGCAATCTGTGCACCTGCTGGTTGTCATATTTAGGAAATGATGAGGGGAAATATCATAACCGAGCTGTAGCATTGTAAGACGCTTGTACCGGTCCACCCATCTGTCTCTGCATCTGTTAATCTTTCGGCTTTCCTTTGCATCTGTTTATCTTGCATCATTTTCATGGATGTTAAATCAGTTTGCATACAGGAAACAAATTGTCCTTTTCTGTAATGTTCGACATAAACATTAAGTTAAACATTGAGTGATTAATTTGTTTTCTACAGGGTGTGATTAGCAGCGCACCAAACTCTCCTGAACGGAACGGCCAATGTACAGACAGGGTGAATGGTGTTAACGGTCATTCATCCTTACCCATGGTCCCTGCCGACATGCCAAAGAAGAGACGCGCTCCACGGCCTCCACTGACAGCATCCCAAAGTGTCGCCTGTGGGCAACACGCCAGAGACTTTTCTAACATATCAGAGAGTGACTCTGCTAGAAAACAGGTGGGATTGCTGTGGCCATCTCCATACCAGTCCAAACAAACCTGTACCCTTGCCCATCCCATACTCAGAATAGCATGCATCAGAGTAGTTTTAGTGTTATTTGTTGATTATAGCATTTATTGATATCTGGATTTAGCCTTTGTTTATATTTCCAGTTTTAATAAAATTTTTTGGGCATTGATCTGTATTTTTTTATATATATAAAATAATTTAGCTTTATTATTATTAACATTTCAGAATTTCAGGTTTTTCATCTATTTATTTTTTTTCAGCTTTATTTCAATAATGTGCAGTTATCAGAATCCAGTTTTATAGTTAAATGGTATAATTTTTTTAATAAAATGGTACGTATGTGTATGGTTCTGAGGTGTGTTTTGCATGGCATGCTTTTTTTCCTGCTATATGTGTATATATATATATATATATATATATATATTATTCCATAGTGGAATGCTATTTATTCCTACTTGGTTTGGTATAGAACAAAAAACAGAATGAGTTACTGTATCTCACAGTGCAATGCACTCAGTTTGACCCTTTATGTCCACTGTGATGAATGAGCTTGTAATAACAGCTGCAATTTTTGACATCTTATATTTTATTTATTTGATTATCAAATGTTAATACATTTAAAAACGTAATTAAGTTCTTAAATTATACAGTTATACAGCTAAATGTAATGAGGTTATGTGGCATATTGTTTAAAATTGCATAATGCATACTTTTTCTTTTTTACCGTGCAATATGCATTATTTTATACCAAACATAACCTTTTTGTGTGTTGCTCAGGGTCAGCTCAGTCGTATCTCTTCCACCGAGTCTTCCCTTAAAAGGACTAAACGGAGAGCTCCGCCCCCACCATTTAATGGTCCCTCCCCATCCGATTCAGATAACAAAGGTATGCATTTGTTTATAAGTGTTCTTTTAATTTTGTTTAAGCATTTGTGAATACTTGTTTGTATGCTAGTGCTGGGTTGTTTGATGCCAAGTTCGTGCAATTTTAGCATAGAATCAAGCTTGAACAAATGTGAGAATGAATACTGTTCTGTGTTTCCCAGCTATGTTGGATTAATTATTTGCTCTTGTTTTTTCACTGTATTACCAGGAGGGGGAGCCTAACAGGCAGCGCAGTCTCCTTTCCTCCTCCTTTCCTTGCATGCTTCTCTGTTCCTGCTTTCATCGGTGATGGGCTATTTGTGCTCCGTGTCTTTACATAGCCTTCATGTCTTATGCACATTGCCCTGAACTCTGTGTCTTGTTCTGTTATTTAATTGGCTTTCTTGTTTAATGTCACTGCTGCTTTAAACTGTTAAATGACGTTTTTTTCCACATGGTTAAATCACCTTGTATAAACACTATGTATTATTCTAAAGGATGAAATAACACACTCAGATCAATAATAGTCAGTCAATTAATGCCCTAGACATCTGGTTTTTATTGTAGTGTTTGTATTTTTTATTTTTTTTATTGTGAATTAATTTCAGTGTTTATCAGGCAAATCTGTAGCAATTTATCACAATATTCGTGCCTTCATTTTTTCAGCCAGAGCTCCCAAGATGGTTGTAATCAGTCTACATAATAACAGTTCAACTTCAATACTTTTTAAAAAATATTTAATTAGAGATGCTTTTAAAGGATTAGTTTACCCCAAAATGAAAATTCTGTCATTAATTACTCACCCTCGTATCGTTTCAAGCACATAAGCATTCATCTTGAGAACAAAAATGAAGATATTTCTGATTAAATCTGAGGGCTGTCTGACCCTCCATAGACAGCAACGCAACTGAAATGATGCAGGTCCAGAAACGTAGTAAAAACATTGGTAAAACAGTCCATGTGACATCGGTGGTTTAACTCAGATTTGCGACGCTACTAGGCATAAACAATGCTTATTACGTTCATGTGAGCGCTTTTTCCCACAAACATAAGCGCTGATTGGGTCAAATACATTCGGAAATAATCTCCAAAATGGCAGAAGATGTAACTCTGGGGAGAAGAAAGGAAGTCAATTGTTTTTTTTGCTTTCTTTGGACAAAAAATGAAGTTGAGCCACTGATGTCACATGGACTGTTTTACCAATGTTTGCACTACGTTTCTGGATCTGGGATCATTTCAGTTGCGTTGCTTTTTATAAAGGGTCAGAAAGCTCTCTGATTTCATCGAAAATATCTTCATTAGTGTTTTAAAGATGAACGCAGGACTTGAGGGTTTGAAACGGCATAAGGGTGAATAATTAGTGACAGAAACTCTATTTTGGGGTGAACTAACCCTTTAAAAATTGGTTTTAAATAATTAAAACCTTTTTTAATTTCCAAATTAATTAATCAGCCACATCTGACATATTTTAATAAGACTTGTTTAGTTCTGTAATTTTGCTTTTTGTTAGAACTATTTTATGTTAAATTTGTATTAACATGTCTTTTGTGTTCTTTCTCTTCATATAGTATTTTATTAATTGTTATTTAATATATTTAATGTATTTTTTTTGCCAAATTAATTTTTTGAAATGGTTTACTAATGTCTATTTCATATTTGAATGAATTAAATAAAAATATATATATACACTCACCACTGTGCTGTTTGTTTTGCCAAGGTTCTGTATTAGTGAGAGCTTGCAAATGAGATGGTTTCATACACAAGACACACTCATAAAAACACTACAGCATCTTTGTCATAACACTTTGTTTTGCTTCAGTAGAGGATGCTCAAGGGGACTACAAGAGTTCAGACAAATACAGCGCTTGCATAGCTGACCGCTGCCCTGCAATCGCTAAAGTTATGAGTGAACTTGCAGAATCTCTGCAGGCACGGCAACGGAGAACATCCTTTTATGAAAAGTATGTTAATTTTGTTGAATTAATTTCTTATTTTGCACTTCCATACAAATATAGAAATGTACCTTTTTAGATACTTGCTTTTTGTTTACTGCTTATGTTCTTGAAGTAACCGATTACGGATTTATTTTCAATTTCCTCTGTAGTTCTTCTATACACCAGCATCAGCCAGCCGGAGATCCTTTTACAGGTTTGTTTTCGGAGCATCAAACCCCTGAGGCTGAGCTCAAGGCACTTTCTGGCTGTCAGCTGCTGAGAAAACCCTCTGAGAGAGAAGGTTTGACCACCTTCACCGTGGCTCCCCAGAGACGTCAGCAGAGCAGACAGTGTTTTGTGGTGCCACTGACCGTACAGACACCCGACACCGCTAAAACCGAACAAGAGCTGTCCCCTGGAAACCCAGATGCACTTGAGATCTGCACCTCAGAGCTTTTGGAAGCAATCCCAACTGGACCCTTTAGAAATGGGTGCAAGGGTTCAGATACAAGCAAGCACATACCAGAGGTTCTACATCTACAGCCTGTTGAGCAAGTGAATCAAGCTAGGACAGATGTGGAGAGTGAGAATTCTGAACTTAAAGATAAAGAGGACCAACATATTTATCCAGAAGACATGGCGCTAGAGAGTACAGAATCCCCCAGTCTTGATAAACTAGTATATTTAGACAGTAAAATGAATAATGTAGAACTAAAAGAAAATTGGGCATATCCTTCAAACCAAGCTGATAAACTTGCTCATAGGTCACCAATTGATCAAAAGTCAGACCCTGTGGAGCAAGAAGAGATGGAAGAACATGCTTTAGTGGAAACTGGAGAAGAATGGGACTGGGTTGAAGAATACAAAGAGAGGAGGAGGAAGTTTCTAGGTGGTTGTGGCTATAATGATGGTTTTAAAAAATTAGATGTTTGGGGAAGGATTCAAAGAAAATTTACAAACCTGCAAGAAGAGACAATTCAAGAAATGGACTTCCCATCACCTCCACCCCCTACCTACTGGGAAGACAATAATAGTGAAAATAAAGATGAGGAAATGCAGACCTATGACAAAGACCTTGACCAATGTGCAAACTTGGACTCAAAGCCCAAATACACACCTTATCTGCACTCCTCCAAACCGAAACCCCACTCTACCCAAACTAACAGTGATCCAGACACCTTGAGTGCTGAAAACATCTGCAGCTCTAATCCAGAACCTCACAGACCCTCCTTGTTATCTAAATCACATTCAAGCTTTGACCCCTGCCCTCCTGCAACAGTGTCTCTTTTCGCCTTGGCTGTATTTCAGAAAGCTAAGCGCTCCAAACCAGGCCTGGATCCCAACTGCTCCAGGAGACGGGAGCTGCACATGAACACACACAGTGAGTAAACTGATCACAGAAATACTAATAGAAAGTTATTCATATTAAATATAGCTGCAAGCAGCGACGACGGGCCCTCGTCCGGTGGCATCAGGAGAACGGTGCCCAGCAGACACATGCATTTACAATAACCCTCTGGCAGTTTGGATTTAAGAGACATACACAGACACACACACACACACAATGATATATAAAACTTTGGTAACCCCTTTAATAAGATTTCAGTTATTAACTAACTATATTAATTAACTTTAATTATATATTATTAATGTTAGTCCCTCTCTTTTTTTTTTAAGCCTTTTAATTTTTAGCTTTTTGTTTACGCATGTTAACGTGAACAATTTTGTGAATCTTAAGTTAATATTATGTACAGGATTGATGTCTACATTATTATTAAACATGCATAGTTAATGTACATCAGTAACTGTACCATGAACTTACAAAAATAGTTATGATGTAAAATATATTGTTCATTTTTCATTTTATATTTAATGTTAACCAGAGACTTTAAGTTGTTGCCAAAACTTATGATCTCATCTCCTACTATTTAAGTTATTTTAAATTATCTAAACATTTGGGAAATAATTATATAAAACTATTTTACCATTAAAATATTAACATTTTATTTTATGCTTATATTTCTTATTCTTATTATTTGAACTGAGCAGTAAAGAGTCAGAGTTAAAAGATTTCTCCTATCAGTCAGAGATGTTAATAAATATATATTTATATTAATGCATTAACTTTCACTCACACAGATTATTAGCAATCCTGTACCTCCATCACCTCCCCCACCATACTTGGTATTACCTAGCCATAACTTCTCATAATTTAATGTGATAGCTTTAATTTTCTTGAGGTCCCTGAGCATAATAAAGTTATGAAACCAATCACACTTCGTCAGAATGACTTTTATTTTGTAAGTAAAAGGTTTTGAAGAGTTTGCATACTGCACTTTAAAAATACAAGACAATTATTACTAGGGCTGGGCGATATATATATATATATATTGAACGATATATAATGCGCATCTCATCAGTAAAGCCGGTTCTTTGATTAGCGGTAAATCTCCTTCAGCTGTTTTCAAATGCAGCGCCAGCTTATGAACAGACTTCCTGTTGGTTGCAGCTAATGAGTGTAAATTAGTAAGTCCGTCTTGAAAAAAACTAAAAACATATATACCAAGTTTGGTGACTGTAGGAAAGACTAACTCCCCTACTTTTGACAAAAGGTGGCGCTGTAGAGTGCGCTTCATGCCCATTTGAGCTTTTGCAAGTGTCTAACTATCATTAATAATGATGTTTATTAAGTTCTATGTAATTCTCAGCTTGTTATCTGCCTCAAAAACAATGTTCAAGTTTGACACATTGCCATGGCATCAATATTCCATCAACAGTTTTTCATCGGCCGTATTTTGTCATCATTCTGATGAATTTGGAAGCAAATGAAGAACAACTAAAATTAAAGTATTCTGAAAATGACACACTTCCTGTTGCCAGTTGGTGGCGCTGTAACTCCTAATAATCACATCTATCTGATCGGTATCTCACAACGAACTGTCAACGTTTTTGTTTCTTGTCAATAATTGCAGAGCGTAATTGCCAAATGACATTGATGCACATTCATTGATTTGTCAAACAACTTGTTGACAGCTTATTGGGCTGAAACATACACTATCATACCTATCTTATCTATCTGTTTAGTTTCCACTAAATGTTTTTAACAACAAGCAGAAGAAATGTTTCTTGAGCAGCAAATCAGCATAATATAATAATTTCTGGAATAGAATAAAGACTGGAATAATGACACTGAAAATTCAGCTTTGCCAATTTACTTTTTAAAAATTTAATTCAAATAGAAAATATATTTTCAATTGAAATAATACAGTATGTCACAATATACGTTTTCAGGCTTTTTTTTTTATCAAATAGAGGTAGCCAGTAAGCATTTGGGACATAGTTTATCTTTTGTTGCCTGACCAGAAAAATAACAGGATGAAAATAATGTATAGGCCTCTCCCAGATGTGTTGGTTACTTCATTGTCACAAGCACAAGGTGTGTTTGGGTCAGGGATGAGTGATGTATGTGTAGCCTGTAATGTAAATGATGTCTGACACTCACAATAGTCTCTTGTTTGTTTAATGGGCATCTTCCTTCCTCTAAGCATGTTTTTGTGTGTGATGCACGTTTATAGTTTTTGACCTGAACTTTGATGCATTCCAGAGTGTTTTGTATGTCAGTGAAATGTACTTTTTTTTGGAATGACTCAATCTAATGACACTTTTGGTGCAAGTGTTTTCGGTGTAAAGGCATGCAGTGTATTGCATGTGGCTTCCTTAATGACTGACATGTGCTATAAATGGACTTTGCTCTAGCTTTCAAACCTGGTTCCAGAAAATATAGGGCTGCCTGTAAAAGTCTTGCAGAACTTACTATGGAGTCTTTTTTTGTTTCTTTGTTTGTTTACCAGGTAACTGATGGCCATATGGAAATGTTCATAAAACAGGAAGAGGGGTTCTTCACCAGAATGAACAGGACACACTATGTTAAAATATCTCCCATTCATTATCATAAGATTATCTGATTCTGTGTTTTTAGCATTAAGAATATTTTGGGTGGATTATAAACATTTTGAAAGCTTTGTGCATTTCCCTGTTTTGTTGACTAATTTCACAAAAAAGAGGATTTTTCCAGCCTTTAAATTGACTCTCCCAGGAATATTATCCCCAGAGTAAAGGTTGCCTTTAAAAGAATACATGCATGTATGTATTCATGTGTAACTTTTCGTATATTAATGAAAGCTTGTATTGTTTTTTTTTTCCCCTAAAAAAAGAAACTGAGAAAGGATACATGAGAGTCCTGAGAAACTTACCAGGATACATTTTCTTTTGTATTTTTGAGAATAAATAAAAAACATTTGTTGGCTTCAAGCAAAGTACGTGTCATTATTCAGATTTAGAGAAAAATATAATTGCAAAGACAGTGCTGTGTTAGTTCACCCCAAAAATGAGTATTTGCAACAAAAAAAGAGAAGAAGATGATTTTATCATAACTGATTTAAGAGTTTGTTACATCACTTACTTGCTAGTGGATCCTCTGCAGTGTATGAGTGCCGTCAGTCCAAACGGCTGAAAATAACAACAATAATAAAAAGCAATAACTTACTGAATATACTAATGTCCATCGTTGCTCCAGTTTAGTGTTTTTCCATATTAAAAGGGATTGTTAGCACATTGCTGGTGTATTGCTTTTTGGTCCGAAAAATCTATGATTTAGGCCTGCATGACTAGTAGAGTTGAGCCGGATACTCGGCTGAAACGAGTATCTGGTACGGATAAAGCAGTTTTGCCGAGTACGAGTATC
>JAUCMU010000104.1:4318903-4332783 GCA_032275025.1 Enteromius treurensis
GAAGAGAGGAGTGACATGGGCCCTTTTGGGCTCGTTGAAGACCAGTCGTGCTGCTGCATTCTGAATCATTTGTAGAGCTTTGATTGTGCATGAGGGAAGACCGGCTAGAAGAGCATTATTACATCACACTGAGCACAAATTACAAAAATAGGTTTTAGAAGTAAATATTGTGTATCCACATCACTTATTTGTGTGAACAGCTTGTTAAGTAAGCAAATGTTTGTCAAAGTGCGTTGCCTGATAAGTCTGAGCTGACAAACGTGCATACCTACAAAAACATATTTGAATTTTCATTTACCATTTTCTCCCAAAGTGTGTTTGCCCATATGATGGCTAGAGATAAACCAGCATTTAAAAAACATATATAGTTATATAGTATATCGTTTAGAAATATAAAAGAAACATATATAATTTCCTCCCTTTCTCATCTGCTGGCCCCTCCTCCTTTTTGGCAGTCAGATTATGGTAAAAGTTTAGTGTTGACAGTGTTCGTGATGAAATGATCTCTCTATCCTTTACATCTAACACCACTTTTTTCTTTATTCACATCTCCATCCCTCCAGCTCAATCCCTCCTTTCACACATCTAAAGATATTTAGCGACAAGAGGAAAGTGTCTTTCAGTGACTAATGATAACTTTCTCACATACTTTCTCATATCTGTCCCTATTAAACAGAAAACTAGTGCATCCAGCCAGTCTGAGTGTGTGTGTGTGTGTGTGTGTGCGCATATGAGAGATGATTGAGCTGTTTAATATGCTAAAGCCCTATTAAAGGCCGATGTCAGCAGCAGACGGCATGCGGCCGCCCAGCCTGCCCCGGCCCAGTGCTCTGCATTGTGTCTCTAAATGAACACGGTACTGTGTTAATTAGCAGAGGAAAATGGCGTGTGGAATTGAATTGGTCATTGACATGCGAAGCATTCGTCTCTCGTTTAGAGAGATATGAAAGTGATTTAAGCCCTTGCTATGTCTTTTATGGAGGTTTTAAATAATCTATCTGCAGAAAAGAGAAGAAGAGGGAGGACGTAAAAGAAAAGATTTGCCTCGTCTGTCTTAGTCTCGTCTGAATTTATCATGTTTTTATCATGAATGTCTGTCTGAAATGTTTGATTCAGACCGATGTATTTAAATCATAGTTTAAGTGTCATAAATGTCACCAAAGAGAATTGCGAAATTATGAAACAGGTTTCAAGAACACATTTTTTGTCCCAAAGTCACTCCGTTTTAATTTGCAGACCTATAATTTTGTATTTCAAAGTGAAACAGGATAATTAAAAGGAATAATATAAGATGAGTCTTGATTTTTATCCAATGGAAATTGACTTAAAGATGAAAAATGTGACTAAACCCTAATTCAACCCTAATAAAACAACATAGTATATCTCTTTGCCTATTTTGTCAAAGTTTTATATAATAAAGTGAAACAATTGAAACAACTGACACCATTAAATAAAAAATTTGTAAATTAACAGCCATTTTACAAAACAAAGGTTTCGATCTCTGAGCTTAAACATTCATAGACCTTCCGCTGCTGAGGCTACGTTCTGTCATACTTCTCTGCACCTCCCTCTCTTTCTTTTTCCCTCTTTTTCTCTATTGCAGCACTCAGCAGGCCAGGGCTGAAAGTCAGGCGTTTTGAAGAGAGGACGTTGAGAGTGAATGGCTCATTCACATTAAAGAAGAATTAGAGGGCTTCCACCCTGCCACTCTTACAATGGTCAAACAGCCTGGCACAACAGGAGAACTGTTCGCACCATCTAACACACACACACACACTCACACACTCACTGAAAAGCATGCTCTTTGTGTCAAGTAAAAGAGAGTGTGGTTTTGTATCAAATGTATTTTCTGTTTTATTTTTAGATGGATAATGTGGTCTATGCAGTACTGTGGCTCGTGTCATGCAGTATTTGGCTGATGTCTTGAGGAGTAAATAACATAAATAGAAGAATGTTATACTATATAGAGATTACTCACTCGAAAATTACAATGTTGTCATCATTTACTCACTCTCACATTGTTTCAAACCCATATGACTTTCTTTCTTCTTTGGAATACATAAGAAGAAGTTAAGCAGAATGTTCATGCTGCTCTTGTCCATACAATCAAAGGGAATAGTGACCATGGGTTTTTAAATTCCAAAAGTTAGCACTAGAAAAGAATAATAATTTGTCCATATGGCTATATTCTCTATCTAATGAAGGCTAACAATGGCTTTGAATGCTGTAACATAGAGTAAGATGTTCTATCATGACACCTATGGAGTTTTTTTTTTTCTTTTGGCATTTTTAGAGCTTGACAGTCCCTGGTCACCACCTATTATCATTGTGTGGTAAAGTCCACTGTAATCATCCTGCCTGACATCTTCTTTTGTGTTTGACGGAACAAAGAAAATCATACAGGTTTGAAAAACATAAGGTTTATTTTTTAACGAAATATACCTTTTAATATAATCATTACATTCTGTTAAATAGTGCCTTTCTTTCCCTAATGACAGAATTGGGTATTTTTGTGGCTTTTTGTTTTGTGTTTGGGAAAGATATGAAATCAGGAACCCATAGGAATTTCTACGTCAGCAGGAACTTACTAAAGTCAATGGTCTGGATTAGATTGTGTATGTGTGTGTACGGATTTTGTCTTGATCCTTTTGGAAGGGCTTTATCCTTTTTACTGTTTTGCTGTTGGCGACAGTAATGGCTGTTTAATTACTCAATAAAAGCATTTTATGGATGCAGTGTGTGTGTGTGTGTGTGTGTGAGTGAGTCTATGTAATGTATTGATTTTGCTGCTGGAGAAACCTGAGATTTCACTTAGGAGAAGTGAGTTTATCTGTCGATGTGCTTTTTGTTTTAAATAGTAGTCTATATGCATTTACGCACATTCATAAACACGCAGAGTTGTTTAAAGAGACGCTACAGCTCAACTAACACATTTTCAGTTAGCAAACTGAAGATCTCTTCCTCTAAAACAAGTTAATGAAATGTCTGCCTTTAAAATATGGAACACTGCTTTAAAAATTGCTCTGTGTGTGTGTGTGTGTGATGGGCCATCTCCAGAGGATTTGTAGCCAGGGGGTATATTGGAACAACAGTAAGTCATTCTCTCTTTTACACACACAAAAGTACACACACACTACATCAGCAGCTTTGCGGCTAATGGGATTGTCCAGGTAGTTCTGTAGAATACAACAAAAAGACAGCATTTGCGAGAACTTTCCAGCAAACTGCAGCTAGTATTGGACTTTACAACACATCGCTTTTGGCTTTAGACTCTGGTGAGGATGTAATGTAGGAAAAAACAGCCAGAGAATATATTTCCTTTCACATTTAAATAAATAGCCCACTCAATGATACATAGTACTTTGTTAAAGAGTTAGTGTGTAATTCTTTTGAAGACCTCTTCATGCACTGTTTTGCTAATTTCTGCTCTCATCTGAAGAGGTTTGACCAGGCCTGGCTCCAGATAGGAGATGCAGGGTGGGCAAAGTGATATTCCAGATTAGCTGGGGTAACCAAATTATTATTTTTCCTGATTAACTTATTAGACTCCATTGAAAATAGGAACGTTAATTTTGGTTATTTTATTTTTCTTAACCGACAACCGACAGTCGTTAAGCCA
Organism: Enteromius treurensis; assembly: GCA_032275025.1. Classification (NCBI taxonomy): domain Eukaryota; kingdom Metazoa; phylum Chordata; class Actinopteri; order Cypriniformes; family Cyprinidae; genus Enteromius; species Enteromius treurensis. Next base: position 4,322,523 of record JAUCMU010000104.1, read on the forward strand.
TTATTAACCGACAAGATTATGCTAAATTACACTTATATTTGATTTGATGCGTGGCTGTGACCCATGAAAAATAAAAAGTAAAATTCATTTTCAGGGATTACTTTTATACAAGCAAAAAGCAGCATAAACCGAAGTGATTCGCATGAACAGTGAACAGAGAAAAACTTAATAAAGCTGTTAAAGAAATAAATAGGCCCACGTGTGAAATATTGTTTTATAAATAAATAATAAATTGACAAAACAAAAGAAAAAAAATAGCAACAAACAGCAGCCGATATGCAGAATTTCAATTCATTTCTTTGAAGCGCTCTTTGGAAAGCCGCATCCAATTTGTTTTCTTTATTTACAAAAGCACAACTGTTTTTACTGTGACTGTACACAAATAAAAGACATTTTTAGATTAGTTTCAAACAATGCCTTGTTCTTAAATTGCCCCTATTATGTCATTTTAAAGGTTGCTGATATTGGTTTATGAGTCTCTCATAAAGGTTTACATGTATGCACGGTCAAAAAACACTTTAGTTTTCTCCAAAAATAGATTTAATTTTACCCCTTTTCTAAATGATTCGTAAACGACTTGAGTGAAGCAGTTCGAAGACTCAGTCTGTCTAAACCCCGCCTCTCCGTGAGCCCTCACTGCTGTGATTGGTCAGATGGTGCAGTCCTTTATGATTGGTCTACCGCTACAGCGTGTGTCGGAAAACGAAACACTCATTGTAACAAGTTGTTTGTGATGTAGAACGTGGGCGGACATTATGCAAATATGTTACTTTGTGACGTGTGGCCGTAACAGAAAAAGATTCGAATTGCTGATGACTCGTGTAGGCGAATGTGAGACGACCCTCTTTTTTTTGATAGACAATAACTTTATTTATCGTGCACTGTCAGCGTCCCAACTTTGCAGGTAGTTTATGTTCACATACAGCTACATGACACACTGCATGAGCGATCATATTTGAAAAGGCACTTTAGGGGCTATTGTAAGCTGTTTCCACTTTTATAAAGTGAAAAAAAAAAAAAAAATCCTGTGATCCTGCCGGCGCTGCACGCAGTTAATTAATTAATACATTATACATTTTTTACGTATTGAAGCAACAAGAAATTAAGAAATTTATGTTTGAGAGGTAACTCATCATTTTGAAGCACTAAATATTTTTCCATAAAAGGTCCTTGGATGGAAATCTGATATGATGATCAGATCTGCGTGATCGGAGCACGGACTAGACTCTGAATGCTAGTTTAATGTTAGACTCAATATGACCCAGGATGGGCCAAGCCCGGTCTCCCCTGGAGCCGGGCCTGGATTTGACTGATGTTGTTTCTAACTGAGGCTTTATTTTAGACGAAGTTCATCCTCTAAGGTTGTTTTATAGTCGGTCTCATTTCTCGCAATTGTTCTTTCTAAGTGTTAGACATTTTAACAAACCCCTTTTGGTGTGTAAACTGTTTCTGCAAGAGACATGAATGACGCATCAAATCATGTGGCTGGTTGAGGACAGGTTCATTATCACTTCTACAAACAACTGGGCATCCTGTAGCATATTACGGCAAGAGCAATGTTAGTGTCATGGATTCGATTGCAAGAAAATGCATATACTAATAAAATGTATTTCTAATGTAATGTAGCTACAACCGAATGCATGAATGCAAATGTAAAAAAAATCCGTAGACTAAGATATCAGTAAAGCAAAACATTTTCTGTTCTGCTTTTCACAATTTTCTTCACCAATCTAGTTTTACATCTTTTTTTTATAGGCAACCATTTAAGAATTAATGCTGAATTAATGCCTACTACTATGTCTTATAGCCTCAACCGTTAAAAGAGAAAAAAGCAATTAGGAAGTTGTTAAAAGCCATCTTTAGCTCTTTCGTATGTGTTATTTATATTTCTTTTAATCATTTGTCATTTAATTGTACTTTTCTTCTTTTATCCTACCATTTCTCAGCCACCTGTCCTGCTAATTGCCATTAGTGTGATTTGTACCCAGTATTGTAAGCCGACTTGGTTCAGCGTGTGCTAAACTTTAGTTTTTAACATTGAAAGCTATGGCTTTGGGATGAGTGACTTTCAGAGTCCTTATTTATGTCAGTTAAAGTCTTTCAAGGGAAACGGCGCCAGTTGCTCCACATCTTGTGTGTGTGTGTGTGTGTTTGCAGTAAGTCCAGTCTTTTCCCATGAGACAACACTGAATGACCTCAAGTTGCATCTATCGATCAGGAGGATTTGCTGCTTGATAGAATTGAATGTAATTGGGCAGTTTTTAATTGAGATGGATAGAACATGTAAATTTTGCTCCATCAGCCCAAAATCAATATCCATCTGCTGTAATATGGAGTATATGTCTCTTTCTTTATTTCATTTCAACAAAACATTGGATTGTTTCTGATGCGCAAGGTTATTGCTTATTCAGTGTTTGGAAAATCAGGGGAACAAAAATTCAATATTTCTTCATATTAGAAGTATTTTATGTGTTATGTTTTATGGCTCAAGGACATTATCTTTCTGTTTCCCTTCTTCCCCATCTCTCTCCCTCTGTACAGCCATATGCCAAAGTTCGATGCTGAAGAAAAGCTCTTTGTTTCACAAACTAAAATTTTGGTGCAGTACTGTATGTGTGAAGCTGAAATGATAGAGATACAGTATTTTTAGGGGTAACATCTGTTGTCGGGTTCAGTTGCTAATGCCGTGAGCTTCATTATTGATCAGTCATTATTACAGTATGCTGAAATATTATGTTCCCGTGTGGTGTGCGTGAGTCAATGAAACTGAGAAAGAGACAGAGAGAGTGTAATATGAGGTTCCTTGATTACATTAAAGAGCTTTTATTTTATTCACTTGAGAAGAAGCCTTCTGCTGTATCTCAGTATCAGACCTTAATGATATCATCAGTGCTATTCTTGATGTGTGTGTGTGTGTTGGTGAGGGGGTTATTTAAGAAGACAGCTGAATTTAAACTTACGTAAATTTAAAGACCGTAAAACAACTAAGAGAGCTACTAGTGTATGCTTTAAAAAATGTGAAAGCCCTATTTAATTATTTGATTATTTTATATTATTATTTCTTTTCGAGAAAGATTTTTGTGCTTATGTTTTTGCAGATGTTTATGCAGAATTGGTCATTATCTGAAGCTGTGGGAATTTTCTAATAACGTTAATTAACCTAAATTGCTCACATTTTCTCTCAGTGGTGTTTTTGTAGCACACTTAATTTATATTGCGATGGAAGTAAGGTAGAATAATAAGTATAATTTGTGTTTTTTTGTTGTTGTTTTTTTTTACAGAAATATATTACAGCATGTTTGCATATTGAGTGGTAAATGCATGTGGGGGCGGCATATTCAGAGGCTTTTTTCGTTTATGATGTTATTTATATTTCCGATTTTTACGAATTTCCATGAGTTTGAACTGATATAAATGTTCTTTCTTTCTTTTTTTTAACTGGCAGGCGTGACCATGCAGTGGAGCCCTGAGCAGTCCCAGTGGGCGGAGCAACACTATGACATCACCTCCACCACTCGTTCACCAGGGCATAAGATCGAAGCACTTCGGGATCCAAGGCTAACAGGTTCGACCTCAGCTGCAGCGTATCAACATTCGTGGGCAAACGATGACATTTCAGCTCTGACAGCTTCTAACCTGCTCAAGAGGTATGCAGAGAGATATTCTGCCATTCTGGATCTACCCTGTGAGAGTGGACTTATGGGATATCCAGACGCAGCCATATCCCTTAGCGTTAGGGGACCTGGTGTTGTGAATAACGGGCCACCCCTTCTTAATGGGCGAAAGGTGGAGGCAGAGCCTTGGCTGGAGAGTGTCTACCCTCCTTTGGGTTGCATCCCCGAGCTTCTTCCCAAAGCACCACTCAGTGTGACGGATGTGTCTGTCAGTGCATGTAACTCACCAGTTATAGGCAGTGGGAGTCTTCCAGAGCCTTGTTTCTCCAGCAGCGGTTGTAACGGCCAAACTGGGAATCAGGAGTACAGCAGCACTCCCTACAGCACTCCCTTCCTGCAACCTGTAGGCACTTACGGTGGCTCTCTTTTCCACCCTACCCCTTCCCATGCCAGTCTGGTATCAACCTACAATGCTAACACCTCACCAAACCTAGCTGTATACAGTTACCCTAACCCCCGTTACCCCTCACAGGCCGTTCTTCCTGCTGGCTACAGTCCTCCACCTCCTCCTTCAGCGTACCTACCCGCAGGCATAACTCCTCCTAACCCTCTTCCAGCTGTGGGATACTCATACCCAGCCACCAGTGTCTCTGAAAGCGATGCCCCAATTGCTAGCAGCCTTTCGAAGTCGTATTACCCATCAAGTCAGAGCGAGATTGGAGTGTTTGAGGAGTTTGATTTTGGCTGCAACTCTAATTCAGACTCTAGGTCTGAAGGCAGCCCCTTGTACAGACCTTCAGGAGATGAAACGGTGGACAAGCAAAATGGTTTCAACCGATCGGCTGATGTAACGCCTTCATCCTTCAAGCCAGCTAATCACAGAGACTCTTTAAGAAGCTTGGAGACTCTCACGGTGGCCATGAGCGGACGGAACAATGGTACATCCGGACAACACTTCCCATCTACCTCAACATCTGTTGTCACTTCTCATCAACATCTCTGCCTTGACACAAACACACCTTGAGGGGTTGTGCTCATGCTCAACCAGAAGTGCTTGAGCTGATGAAGTGTGAGTGCTCCCCCTAGTGGATCGGAGGTAGAGGGACTTGATCAAAGCCATAGAGATGGGGTTCAGTGCAAGGGCCTCAGAATACAGGTGCAGTTGAGGAATTCTGTCAAGGAGTTTTCTTCATTCTGGAAAGAGGACAATGATGCTTATGCCCCTCCTAGCTGAGCCTAACAAATTATTGTGAGACACTGGCCTCCTCACTCTAATGGAACGGACTAGTACAGACCAGTACATTTTCCGGGATGGAGACATATATCTGAGGGATGAGAGGGGTGGAAAGAATTTGCTCCTTCATTCCAAGAGATAGTAGAATACATCAAGGGAATTTATACGTCTAATGGATGCGTTGTGGCTGCATTGGGGACAAGGAGTCGCGGTAACAGATGTGGCTGTTGGACACTAGCTTTGGTTGACCATACTGCCATGGTGTACATTCTGAGTGTGCGTGTGTGTTCGTGGCCTTGTAATGGTTATTTATGTGGTGAGCTTTAATTGTAAATCCTGTTCCCCTTTTTCCACAGGAGAAATTACAAATCCTGATTGTTTAAAGAATCCATGTGTGTGAGTGTGAGAGAGAAAGATACAACCTCAGGAAAGTGTCTGTCAGAGAAGAAGAGGGCGTTTTCACATACCGTCCTTAGAACAAACCCAATTCAATTGACTTGAAACCAGATGGTCCAAAGCAAAATGTTTTTGTACGCACTTTTGCTGCATTTTAAGAGAGGATACAAGATCATTCTATGAAATAATATGCAAAATGTTTTTGGAGTCCTTTAGGTTCTTAAAGCTGCTGTGTGTAGTTTTTTTCCTGTGAGAAATTACATTCTCCTTTCATAGGTTAATATGCAGAGATAACAGTCAGTTATTTGTAAGTTTACTTCCCAAAAATGTAAACACTGTGGTTCCATGGCGCTTTGTTTAAGTGTCCCAACCAGCAGACAATGGCTTATCGTTTGGTGTGAATTTGGTGAAAGTGGAGGGGAATGTTTAAATTTAAAACGTTTATTTTTATAATTCCAAACAAAATTACAAACTGCAGCTTTAATATTTGCTGTTCGATTCAAAATGTGTAGTAGATAACAGTAATAGTGCTGTTGTGTCTTTTCCACCAATTTCTGCTGTTGTCTTAAAAAATGTTGTAGACTATCTTGAAAAATAAGCATATTGAGTGAAACATTACTGCAGACATAAAAACAAATGGAATTCAGACTATTCCGGTCACTTCCTGAGACAGTCCTGGCCTGCTTGGCCACCAAAAATAAAACATTGCCTTAAGGGCCAAGTGTGAAAATGCTCAGCGAGAAGGAGAGCGCATGTTTGTCTTCACTTTAGGTTTTGTGCATTTTTAATAGTGTTAAGTTTGCCTTATCCCAAGCACTGGAAATAGGTTTGGCTGGGCTCACTACAAATCTTTCTGTTTACTTCCTTTCCCTTCTTTGTGAACCCCGCCAAGGGGAATTAAGATATTATACTTATTTATAAAAAGTCAATCACCAAAGCAACAGTGTGGGAGCCAAATCACACTGAACACTTTTTCACTGTAGGAGGGTGAATTGGCTTCATTCCATGAGACAAATGGAATGAGTTCCTTGAATAGGCTGCTTAAGTATCCATCAGGTCAAAATTGAATTGTGAATTGAACCAAATCGGCTGAACTGCACAGAAAAACCTCAATCATATTGATGAATCACGCTCTGCAATGGAGTGCATCATTGTTTCTGTGGTATTACTGTGTTATCACATGCTCAGTCTGTTCATAACTTTCCTATTGATCGCAAACTTGTGAGAGTTATTGGAGTTATTGTATAGTTTTCAAATGATTAGAACATAAACCAGTACACTTTTACTTACACGACTACACACATTTATCAATGTCTAGATGAAAGCACAGGCATTCTTTAACTGTTTTTTTTTTCTTTAGCTATTTGCCAAAAGTGCCATATATATTTCTTTGTTTTTAAAAAGAAATGTTTCTTTAACATCACAATTTCATATTGTGGTCATTTAAAGGGTTTCCCCGTTTTACTCTGTCTACTCTTTTCTGTTTTTGTCTTGATCATTTTGAAAATAAGGAGAATATTAAATTATCAATATCACATCAGTTCCTGATCTGTCGTCTTATTAAAAGGGTTGTTTGGTTTTAAAACTTTAGAAGTAAGGCACTAAGAGGCTTGATTGCCTTTTTGTTCACATAGCTTCAGTAGATAGTCTGTAGCATTTTATGCAAAACTCTGTTTCTAAACCTAGTGTGCTCACTCTTGACGCGACAGCTGTCCCAAACATAAGTCAGAACAGTGTGCAATAAAATGTAATTGTCTTTTCCCCCCACTTAATTTTGTGCAATGTATTTTTTGTGGTTATGAAGATGTTAGCTTAGCAACATACTAACATCACTAAATTTTTTAGTTGAGCCTCTTTACGTACCAAGTCTAAGTGTTTCTGATGGGTCACTTGAGGTTCCATAAATATTAGAATGTTGCCTATGTAGTCAACCAGTCTGCTCACTAGGTTTTGGAACAGCGATATTGGCCATTTTTGGCAACTTTCCAACAAAAGATTCAGCTGTAATTAAATAAATGATGTTTTATAACAAATTTCGGGAGGACCTCCCTAATTACTCTATCAGAGCTAAAGCTTCCCTTTTAAATACCTCCTACTTCCTCTCCCTCACAACTTCGTTCTTTGCATCCCTCCACCGCCCCTTACACCACTTAAACTGGGAACCGGGTTTCCCAGCCAGAGGAGAACTGGCCCTCACTAAGCCAGGTTCCTCCCTAAGTTTTGGTTCCTTGCCACTGTCACTTTTGGCTTGCTTAGTTGGGGACACCTGGTTTCCAGCTTCCTTAGTTAAGGCCAAAGCTTCTAAAAACTATCACTCCTTTAAACTGATTTCGCCATCCCACCCTCCTCCCGGGGGGCACGCAGTGACCAGGGTTCTACCTAGCCCTCGCCTCCTAGGGGTTGATCCCCTAGGGCTCGGGATCCACCGGCTCTTTGCCTGCTTCCCGAACAGCACGCCAAACATGCTTAATATTGGTTATTTAAGTAAGAAGGGGGAACTCGTGAAATGTTGTAACAATGCTGATGTACCCAAACCTCTCTTATTCTGTATTTGTTGTTTGTTTATTTGAACTAGGGAAAGAGTACAGTATGTCTACAGAATGTGATGTAACCAAACTGAAGTAATGGGTCCTCAAATAATCCTTGCACTCAGCAGAGGTGAGAATGGGTGCCATGGAATAAGAGATATTGAAAACTGTACATCATAAGCATATCATAAAGCTTATTACCACTTTTACAGCCATAAACAAAACTAAACAAAACCTTGACCAGAAACCTCTGAAATCCTGTTTGCAGTAATGGTGCACTAAACTCTCTAAAGGTGTTTTGTTGTATACACCAAGACAGCTGTGTTTGGTATTTCTGAGTGCTGGAATTGGTGTTAAAGGTGCATTACAACCTCACTGTGTTAATACCACATAGAGTGGTTAGTGACTCTTTTCTCCATTTCGAAAAACAGCATTTTACAGCGTATGTTCTGAATATATAAAATACAGGTAAAAGTGAGTTGCTGCAGTCAAAAAGAGAGAGCGTGTGTTCCCATATTCTCAATCCACTATTGTGTTTGTTCTCATGACTTTTGGAGTATTGTAAACAATTTGCTAATTAAATATGTTTATCTTAAGGCTTTGTTTGCTGTGTTCAATGGATTTGAAGCATAACTTTTGAGGTTTATTTTTCAGACAAACAAAGAAACCACTTTTTAGGGTGAGATACTGTTAAAAACATTCAAGTAAGCATACAGTACATCCTATAAATGCACAAATATAGGGTTGAATCAAAATCTTTTGTACAGTAAGTGTTTGGGTTATGGTTAGTCTGTAGTAAATAGCTTCAAACATCTGCAAGTAGTACATTTCTTCACTGAGATAAACCTCTCTGTGTGTGTGTGTGTGTGTGTGTGTGTTTGTGTGTGTGTGTATGTGTGTGTGTGTTATTAAACTCTATTTTAAAGCATCTCAAAGATCTTAACACTTTTCCGTAGTTCATAGACTTAATGTTTTCATTTCACTCTGTGATGTGTTTATGTATATGCTGTGCAAAAGTGCAGTTTATAGATGGATAATTGTGATAAAATTGGATACACTAGGTATGAGTGTCAATGTGTGTTTCTCTGCATAGAGCCCGAGGTTCTTGAATTTGCTCTAGCATCACATATAAGGAAAATGGATGGATAACTAATTGTTGTAATATAAACACAGTTTATATCTTTATGTGGGTTTTAAGTTTTATTCAGGTAAATTAGATAATTTTGTTCTTTTGTATTATTCAGGTGTTTGTTGGTGATAAACCAGTGTGCGTAGGAAGATATCTTACAGTGAGCTTTTTCTTCTTAAGGTTCTTTGCACTTTTTTTCCCTGTTACATTCTCACACTTGTGCTTTAATGGCTTTGTTTTTTATTTCAGGTTAAATGTAATTTTCAACAATTAAAGTATGCAGGGTGTAATTCCGTTTAAGGACCCTTAAATGGACAGTCTATGCAAATTAGGGGAAATTGTGCAAAGGCAGAAGAGAGAAAGAAAAACATGAATAAATTATGCAAATAACAAAAGGACTTGACCATTTGAAAGCCTAAATTTCCAGTAATAAGCGCAGTGTTTCATTTTTTATTTTACCATGATGTTACGAAATGACAGTGCTTGTGTGTGTGTGTGTGTGATGGATTTGACATGGGGTGAATGAACACAAACGACACTAAATGCCAGTGTGCATGTCTGTGTGTGCGCTGAGGCTTTCTGGATGACGGTACATTTGCAGGGTAATTATGCATAGTATTGGAATGAAGTTCAAATTATGTGTCCATTTGTGTGTGTCTGTTTGTATTTTCTCTTACTTTAACAGTTAGGCAACATGTTTAACCTTTATTCAATTTGATTTATTCATTTGATAAATCTTTCACACACATTAATCTGAATGAATTGAGTTGTTTAGTATGTATCCCTATGGTGAGCGTGATTTCACCAAGTACAAGATGTTCCTGGACCAACATCCTTGTTGATCCTGGAACAACATTCCAATCAACCAATCAGAATTGAGGAATAATATTTCTGGAAATATTTGTTTTAGGCTTATAATCATGGGTAGGTGCTTCTACACCCTTGCTAATCAGCTATAATTTCTCACTGATATTAGCCATACAATTTGGGTAGTGGTAGGTTTAAGGGTAAGGATTGGGTTAAGTTTATATTTTGGACAGTAAAGTTGATCCAGGATCATGTCTGTCTTAGGTGACGGTCACGGTGACCAGCTAGGTATACTTTCAGAACAAATTTGTACCCTGAAATAAACTAAATCTGACAAAATCTCTCAGATCTAGTTTTGGGGACATCCTCATTTGTAAAAAAAACAATAAAACTTTTTTTTTTTTAAATGGCATGTTCTCTGTTAGGTTCCAGTATTTATAACTGATTAAAAAAAAACAACAGCAATAGAGAGATCTATAAAGTAGAGATACAGATTTAGATATCTAAGTAAATGGGTGTGTGTGTGTGTGAGAGAGAGAGAGAGTATAAAGCT
>JAUCMU010000104.1:4336063-4350846 GCA_032275025.1 Enteromius treurensis
CAAGTGACACGCTTTTGCAGGTTATCAACTAGGTTTTGCAGTTTGCACTAATAGTTTTGAGAAATGCATTAACTGTTATGCAAATTTAAATACTGTTGTGAGAAATGCAACAAAGCTGAGAAAAACTGTAAAAATACTTAATATTTTACAGTATGATATATACTTATACGTATTAATAATCAATATAATTTATATATGAAATTCAAAAGCATGGTTTCTCCAAACCCAAGCAGCCTCAGTGAGTTCCATTCTGCTCATGACCACTTCTGATGCAAGTACTGAGGCCCAATCAACCGGCACTCCAAAACCTCAGAATGACTCGACAGGTCCACCCAGCAGCAACAACACAGGTGCGAACAGAAGACACCAAAGCAGACAAATAGACAAATGGACAGACAAAAGACGGACAGACCAATAGATAGATAGACAGACAGATAGATGATTAGATGGATGGATGAATGGATGGACAGACAGACAAGAGACAGACAGACAGATGGACGGACGGACAGACAGATGATAGACAGACAGACAGACAGACAGACAGACAGACAGATAGATAGATAGATAGATAGATAGATAGATAAATAGAAGGACAGACAGATGATAGATAGAAAGATAGACAAACAGACAGACAGATAGATGATAGATAGATAGATAGATAGATAGATAGATAGATAGATAGATGAGACAGGATGCATGGACGGATGGACAGAGCAAGAGTTGAATAGACAGACAGATATAAAGAGATGGACAGACAGACACTTTTAGCACTTGTTATTTGCAATTTCTTCTCACCTGCGTGCAAAAACCTGTCAGCTGTTGGCCTAAGTGCACTTTCACAGGTACTTGATAATAGTAGAACTGTGTGGAATTATTTAATATTTGATAAAGGGCCTTATCTTTATTTTATAAGTTGCTATTCCAAAAGCGGGGAGGAACTGAGGGGATTTGATAGTGAGCCTGGATGGGCAAGAAGCTGGATAGGGAGGACATTCACTGATATACTGGCTTAGAGTCAAAGCAACACATATTCTCAGAGCATTATGCAAATATCAGACAGACATGTAGACATTAATGAAAATTTGCTGTGGTTCACCACCGGATACAAAGATGCTTGAGATGCCTCTATGCAAAGGAAACACATGTCTGAACTTGTGACAGCAAGATGCACGCGGCAGTAAAAAATCTATAACATATGCAAAGACTGTTGGAACTGGAATGATAAAGTGGCAATCAGTTCCTCAGAGGGTTTCATGATAATGCATTTATTGGATTTAAGCTTACTGAATATATTCAGCCATCATAAGACAATGTACAATGTATTCACAGTTTAACACGAAAAAAAAATATTCAAAGCCTATTTGTTTTAATCTACACTTGCGTACATATGTTCCTCCAGGACTTGCATGTATTTCTGTGCTTCCCCCACGACGAGGATCATACTACGTGGAGCACGGCACAGGGGTGTCTCTGGGCTCCATGCTTGTGTTTTGGTGTAAGGAGGGCTTCCAGCTGGTGGGACATGAGAAAATCACATGCATCCTACATGCAGGTGTCCCTCGATGGAGCAGCTATCTGCCAGTCTGTGAGAGTACGGCAAACATTATTTATTCAAAGAAATCAGCTTAATTATACTAATATTAAAAAATGATTGTTTCCACAGCCAGTTTTGTCCATTTCCACTGGATGTATGAGAATATATGATTTTATGAATATATAACTGCCCATCATATCTGGTGAAATTTTTTTCAGGTATCCCTCGGCCAAATGACCAGGGACTTCGGATTGCTTTACTGGTGTCTGTTGTGAGCGGGGTGGTCATTCTGGTCATGACTGTCTGCTTCATCGTCTGCTGTTGTCAAGAGCACATAAGCAAAAATAAGGAAAAGCATCGGATGGGAAGAAGCAGGTTAGTCACTTTAATACTAGGAATATTACGAATACTAAGAAATTACAGTTAAATTAAATATAAAATGAAATGTTCTGAGAAAAGGTCATTTTTCTGTTTTGCAAGTTCCACTTTTTTTTTATCAATTGTAATTGAACTCATACATTATTGATAGTGGTTTAAGTGTATAAAATTGTTCAAATGCCTTCTTTAGACTGTCTTTTATGTTTAAAGTTAAAAAACATATTTTAGAGACAACACACACTATAAAAGTTTTAAACAATCATTATATTAAACATGGTGGTCTTCACCTTCAGGAGAAGAGAAACACGGAGCTCTAGATCTCGGAGGAGCCCGTCCTGGTTGGAGAGGGAGCATATAGACTGGGAGGCATTCCCTCCACCTAAACTTTTCAGCTTGTCCCAGCGTCTCGACCGACCGCTGCCTCCTGGTAGTCCCGTTTATTCAGAGGTCGTCAGAGCCTACGAGAACAGAGGTTATGAGAGGTAAGGAAAATCGTAAAACGAAATGGGAGAAAAAAAGGCCCTTAAGCGCCTAATATTATTAAGATTTCTGAAGGAACACATTACAATAAACACTTGAGTAATGACTGCAAAAAATTTCACTTTGACATCACAGGACTAAATTACATTTTAAAATGTTAAAGTATAATACAAATAGAACATGCAACAGGAATAGTCCCTTTTCTGCTTATATTTTTGGCACAATACTCCATTTACTTATATTGAAACCCACATCCTGAGCCCACTCTCTACGACCACACCACATTTTTGAGTATTATGTAATACGTGGGAGGATGTGTAAAGCCATAAGATATGATTCAGTTTTTTGACTTTGTGAATCACAGAATTCTCTTCTTTCGACACAGGAGTCAGGAGAGTCTGCTGAGAAGCCCCCATAGCACATATCCTGCATACCACGCCAACAGCCAAATCTACCCAGCCCTAGTTTTCCAAAGGGTTCAAAATGAGCCAAACACCTCCACCTCTTCTACCACCCCAGTTTACGTACAGATTTCTACACCTCCCAAAAACAAGACCACACACGCTTCCACTGTCACCCACCCATAGACTCGTCTGAAAACAGTAGTCATTTTTCTCATCAGCAGCACTGAATGTGGCAGCAAACATTGCACAGATGTGTGGGCGGATTTAACTGGTTGGTATAACCAGAAGCACTTTGATATTTTTAATGTTGATGATGTCTTTTAATATTTGCTATATTGTAAATATATTCCATTTTGAGGTGGACCTGGTTGTTCTTGTCAGATCTTTGATAACACTAAAGATACATAGTTTAACCTGACTGTAAATAGAAGTTTTGATGATATTGTATTGTATGGACATAAAATTGAAACCAAAATCTTTTTGTTTTGCACTGTTTAGAAGTTTCCTAGTGGTGGTCAACTACCACCCATTTTCATTCGATTGCATTCATAATGTGTTGTAAAACAGCAATATATACACTTAGTTAGAATAAGCCATTTGTAACCTAACTGTAAAATTTGCACTTTATTGCACTGTTTGATTTGTAATAAACTGTTGTGCCAGTCTATTTATCTTGTGTCCTCAACTGAGTCTAGACGATTTGTGTAAAATTTGCTATATGGGTTTTTTCAAAACCAGAACAGATGTGGTAAAAAAAAAATCTCTCTCATTTTCATTGGGTGTTGGACATCATACGTTCATTGAACCAACTCAGAAATTCAAATAATTTTACTTAATTTACATGAAAACAACAGAACAAGGATCGATATGTTTAAGATCTGTCAAAACAGAGAGAAGAAAAAGGACAGTCAACAATAAAATTGATCTCGTAGCAAGAAAAGGTCAGTTTTAATATGTTAAAATTTTCAGTAACACTTTCACAACTTTGCTTATTTTATCTTCTGATGTTATATAATTGTTCATGCATTTATGTATTAATTTATTGTGTGTGTGAGTGTGTGTACATTGAATTCATTCACAAGTTTGGGGTCAGTAAGAGTTTTTATTTAGTTTAATCACATTTAGACATTTATATTTAGTTGTTTAGCGAAAGATGGATGGATGGACTTACTTTACAAAGTAAATAGAAATATATGTTTATTCAGCAAGGATGCTTTAAATTGATCAAAAGTGACAGCAAAGATATTTATAAAGTTTTAAATAATTATGTTTCAAATAAAGACTGTTTTGTACTTTCAAATCAGCGAATACAAAAAATGTATTCCAAAAAATTATTAAGCAGCAAATAAAAATAGTCTTTAAATCAATAATCATATTAAATGTTTTTTAAGAACCAAATTAATGATTCTAAAGAATCATGTGACACTAGAGTGATAATGATGATGATATATATATATATATATATATATATACACTGCCCTCCTAAAGTTTGGAAACACATCTGGCAAAGTGTGGTTTTGGATGATTTGAGCATTTTTAAGCACCATTTTTTTGGTGCAAATACATCAAAGTAACTTTATCATTGAAGATCATTTTCATTTTGATTATAGAATTATGGCAATATGTACATGGCAAAGTCAGACATGCCCCTTTGCCAGCTGTGATGACTGTTTACTGGTTTCCAAAAATTTGGAGGGAAGTGTATGTGTGTATATATATATATATATATATTTAATTAATTTTATTTATCATGTTTACTACAAGCAATGTTTTTGTTGTTTCTCTACAGTGCTCAGTCAACATGATAAACATGACGTCAAATGTAAGCAGTTATACAAGCAATGTGCATCAGTTATTTCTTTCCATTGTGGATAAGTGCAATGGTGAAGATTCCTCCTATGTTCGCTTACCGTTAGAAATGTTTACTTTTGTGGTGGGCTTCCCAACAAACGTGGCTCTGCTATGGATGCTACTGAGGGGCGAGAAAGGTCCCTCACCCTCTGAAGTTTTGGGGCTTAATCTTGCCGTTCTGAACATCATCTTCTGTATCAGTCTTCCTTTTGATATGTACATTTCTATGACTAAACGCACTGGACAGCTGCTGACAGTCTCAGAGACAATTTCGATCCTCAACCTGACCGGCTGTCCTCTCTTCTTGACCAGTATGTGCGTGGAGCGCTACCTGGCCGCAGCACATCCAGTCCTCTACATGAAACTAGGGAATAAATGGGAGTATCGTGTTGTCTGCTTGGCTCTAATTTGGATTGTCACTTTAGCTGTTGCAGCGGTTACCTACCAAGAAAGGCTTCCTAAATTAGCTATGTATTTGTCAATCATCCTTGATGCTTTCTTACTCATAATGCTGGTGTGTCTAACAGGTATTGTGCTAGTACTCCGCAAAAAAGGTCCAGGTGAAGGGCAAACTGGTGGAAGAGGTGGGTCATCTGTAAAGACCAGAGCATTAAATAACGCTTTGCTGATTCTAATCCCTTCAGCTGTTATATATGGACCTCTCCTGGCTACCGCCCCTTACATGCTCACACTTAAGGGGGATGAAGAAACCAGTGATGCAAACTGTTTAATCTTAAATCTGATGAATACCTTTCCCAATCTTGGGACCTGTATTGGGCCTGTGTTTTACATGTCTCGTGCAAAACAACTAGCCTGCTGTAAGAAGAATGCTGAAAAAGAACAAACGACGACTCAAGACCTACAGCATCCAAAGTGACATTTCTGTTATGAGTTATTTATCTGAAATATGACATAAAAACACTTCTATTAGATTTTTATACTGAAAATGATACATAATATTATTTTAGTTCATATTTTGCTTGCTTTTAGTGTTAGGGAAAGTTACTTGTAAAAATAATGCATTGCAATATTGTTACTCCATAAAAAAGTTTTTTTTTTTTTTTTTCACACCATTCACTCCCCATTTTTCTCAACACAGGGACATTATTATTAGAAAAAAAGTAACTCTGATATGTCATTTTAAATGTAAAAGTAATGCATAATTTTACATTACATGTGATGGGTAATGCATTACCCACTATACTGCTTGCTTTGAAGTTAATGCACGCTTGAATATGTAAATACTCAAAACGATATTGACGTAGAGTAGTCTACACAAGTGCATATGACTTCCTTTTGTTTTGAATGTAAAACAAAGTGATAAAATGAGTAAACAGTGTGAAAGGTAAATTCATGAACTCAAGATTTGCAAATAACCACAAAAGGTAAGAGCACTCACAGGGGAGAAGAAAAGGTGTTAAAACAACAAGAAGAGGTAAGACTGAATAAGAGTATAATGAAGAAGTGAAAACATGTGAGAAGACCACATAATTTACAGATACTGATACTTATACAACAGAAAGGTTGTATCATACAGGAGATGAGTTGATGGATGAGATTCAAGTGGAATTGCCCAAAAAGAAATATAAAGAGACTCTTTAGGTGCTTCTTGAATTAAGCATGAAGGATATACCTGAAACCCTGTCACCAATACTGCTGTTTAGAGTTTGATTATATAGCTCCTAGCTTAGCTTTATATTGTAACAAATAAAAAAAAGTCTAAAAAAATAACACAAGTGAGTCTTCTACATTATTCCTGAAGAGCGTCTACTTGTGGGTGGGTGAGCACCTACGGTTTAGGCTGGATGACTACGCTGTAAAAATTTTTGCTGTAATAATGCAGCTGGATGCCAGTAACTTTATATTAATCAAATTTAGAGACAGAAAGTTCTTGGTCTCATCAGACCAGAGAATCTTATTTCTCACCATCTTGGAGTCCTTCAGGTGTTTTTTTTTTTTTTTTGCAAACTCCATGCAGGCTTTCATGTGTCTTGCACTGAGGAGAGGCTTTCGTCGGGTTACTCTATCATTAAGCCCCGAAGGGCTGCAGTGATGGTTGACTTTCTACAACTTTCTCCCATCTCCCGACTGCATCTCTGGAGCTCAGCCACAATGATCTTTGGGTTCTTCTTTACCTATCTCACCAAGGCTCTTCTCCCCTGATAGCTCAGTTTGGCCGGATGGTCAGCTCTAGGAAGGGTCGTCCCAAACCTCTCTCATCTAAGGATTATGGAGGCCACAATGGAGGCCACTCTTAGGAACCTTAAGTGCAGCAGAAATTTTTTTGCAACCTTGACCAGATCTGTGTCTTGCCACAATTCTGTCTCTGAGCTCTTCAGGCAGTTCCTCATTTGCTCTGACATGCACTGTGAGCTGTAAGGTCTTATATTGACAGGTGTGTGGCTTTCCTAATCAAGTTCAATCAGTATAATCAAACACAGCTGGACTCGAATGAATGTGTAGAACCATCCCGAGGATGAGGATGATGTCACAGCAGGGTCTGAATACTTAGGACCATGTGATATTTCAGTTTTTCTTTTTTAATAAATCTGCAAAAATGTCAAAAATTCTGTGTTTTTCTGTCAATAAGGGGTATTGTGTGTACATTAAGGAAAACAATTAACTTAAATGATTTTAGCAAATGGCTGCAATATAAAAGAGTGAAACATTTAAGGGGGTCTGAATACTTTTCGTACCCACTATATATATATTTATTATTATTTAAAAAAAAATATATGTTTACTTTATAGTTTAACTTGTTTTTTAAATATAACACCCGCCTTTTTTCCTCAGGCCTAAAGGGATGGGTTACACACAAAACGTCTTGAGTAATAAGTCATTTTTAGCCTTTTATGCTGATGTTCTATGCTGATCCACTCCCAACAAAATCACTTAATAATTTAAAAACGATTCCTTCCAAACATATCAATTCAAGTTGTTTTTAAGAAGTTTTTTTTTCTTCATATTGCGTAGGCGGTTTTTCTAGTATAATGCAGAACACAGCTGTGTCGGCTTCAGTTGCTCTTTTTTCTCCTTTTACTAATTTCTCTCAAACTTCCCGTTTACTGTTTACTATAATAAAGCCAAAAACCATGTCCCTATTTCACTAGAAAATATGCATGTATTTATCATTTTATGTGTCACACTGACTGTCACAGTGCCTGAGAGCAGTATTGGAAGTACACTATGGCTAAAAAAACTGAAACTCTTCCATCAGCCTAGGACTGTCAATAAAACGCACAGTATTCTCACTTGATTTCTAACTGACTCTTTCCATGCCCTCAGAACAGATCTTACACATTCCTAGCCATCAAGCACTCCGCCGGAGCTTTAGCTAATGTGTAAGTGCCCTTCTCTGAAATTACTGTGTCTACTGTGATTACTTATAGTCTCAGACACTGATGCAGACGTACTGAAGATCTGTACGTCCTCGTCTGTGCAGTGCGCATGAAGGTATAATTAACCACACAGCCTCAAGTCTCCTCATTTCAGTCCGAGCATATTAAACACAGCATGTCTCGGCCGCATTTGGCATCCTAAGTATCTCCATACTTGAGTTGCGCAGACAAAGGAAAGGCTTTGTTTCTCTTTCATTATTGCATTGTGTGGACTCTTACGCAGTGACCAGCGAACAGTCACGAGGCGAGACGGCACAGCCACTACACACGTGCTCTGTAAATTAGCATAGCATCTGAATTCAGTGAGCACACGCAACTTTGGGGTCAATATGCATGTCAGCGGCGTGTGAGAAAGAGGGAGGGAGACAGAGAAAGGGCTCTCTCCAAGAAAGTCAAGTGGGGTTGACGGCTGAAGAGTCTCTCTGCTTCTGTGTTCAGAATGGACGATTCTGTTTCCTGCGCTTTGGAAAGCCAATCTCAGACTAACCCTAGCGAATAATCACAAATCCTTCTCTGCGCGTTTCAGTGTAGGACAGAAACGCCCCCCACACACACACACAAATGTATCTTTAAATCTTTGAGAGGCAGCTAATCCAAACCACTTTAATAACTTGTGTCGATAAGGATGTCAATTTAATGCTTTTCCAAAAGACTGTTAATATCTTCACATGCTTAATGTCCTCAGCCAGCACCAAGTTTGACATCATTACACCCCCAGCTTTTGCAATCAGCTTTTCGCTAATAATTATGCATAGCAGTTTTGTTTAATTACATTATGAGTTTAATTCGCCTCCGTTTTAGCGCTTCAGCATTACACATCTATCAAAGCTTTCTAGCTCTCCAAACATGCTTGCGTGTGTGGTGGGTAATTATGAAATTGCATAGCTGAAAAAAAACACAGGCATACACACTGATGGCCATCACAGCTACCATTAATTACCTTTGCAATTAATTGCATCTTTTATTGTTATTATTGTTTAATCGGCTCTATAAAACAAAAGCCAATAAAGAAAAATCTATGATCCATTATAATCAGCGGTTGTGGGTGACCAAAGAGGGTTGAGAGAAAGAGAAGAGAAACTATGTAATTACCGCCCTTCATACCACAACAGCACCATTCTAATCAAGCCTGTATGGAGCCCCAGCACACACACGCGCACACACACACACGTACCTTCTCAGGTAGAGAAATCTAATTGAGGATGAGGGCTGAAAATTAAAATTAAAGCTTAACATTAGACACACATAACCTTGAGATACAATTTGAAGTGGCAAATTCTCGGAGAGAGAGAGAGAAATGTTACAACCTCGCATAAAGAACGCTAACAAAAAAAACGAGTGGGTTGGAATAATGAGTTTTTTTCTGTATTAAATCCCTTTTTTATGCCGCGAATCCATTTCTTCCAACCCCTCAGTCAGGAAGAGCTCTTTCCGTTAATCACTTCATTTTCCCGCTCAAATGGGTCGGCCCACTCGCAGACCTTGACTAAGTATGCAATGGAGGAATGGAGAGATGCAAATGTGGGGCAAAATTATGAAAATATGAGGTTTGGTTAGAAGGTTACTGCAAGAAGTAATTACGGGGGTTCGGTGGAAGGAGCTCCAGCCCCTTTTCGCTTTCTCTGACAAGCCTCGCCGAGGCAAATACGAGAGTGTGGAGCTAATGACTCTTAATGTGGCGACGCTGGCCATAATTTCATAGTCCTCGCTCTTAATAAGCGTAGATGTAATGAATTGGTATTTAGAGGAGAAACTGTTTCCATATATCCGTTTAATGCCATTACTGAGCAAATTAACCTTGCAGGGGATTCATTAAGCTCTGTTCCGATTGGCTGATCATGCGGGTGAAACAGGAAACGTATTAAGGATGGACAACCTTTAAAACGCCGAGCCTCAAAGTTTTAGTGTCGGACAAAGTAGTTAATAACCACAGCTGTAAATGCGTGCGAGCCCACCGTTATGACTAAACAACACTTCGTCCCTTCCCCCAGCCCACCTCTGGAGTGGAGCTGATTGACTCGTGATGTTAGAGAAGCGCTCTGAGTTCAAGTAGGAGTTGAGTCGTTGGATCGAGAGGTCATAAACGAGAAGATGATTGACATATGTCTTTATGACTCAGTCACTTTGACTGATGTTCTACAAACGGCAAGAACAGATGAGACAACGATGAAACAAGAAAACATGTCTCGCCATCAATCTTACTGTAAGAGCGAATCAGATTGATTCAGTATCTTGATATAGCATTCATTCACTTTTTTTTCTTACAGCTGTTTCTTTGGTTTAACCGTATTTCATTCTGAACACCTTCCAGACGTCTATCTTTATTAGTATAGTTCACCCAAAAATGAAAATTATGTCATTAATTACTCATGTCCCTCATGTCGTTCCAAACCCATAAGACCCATAAGATATTTTTTGTTGAAATCAAAGAGCCATCTGACCCTCTGTAGACAGCAATACAACTGAATTGATCCCAGATCCAGAAACGTAATCAGTGGATCAACCTCAGTTTTGCGACAATAGGAGAATATTTGTTTTCTTTTTTGTGCAAAGAAAACAAAAATGACATCATACTGTATACTCAACCATTCTTCACCGATGACTTACGTCTTCCGCCACGTTAGAGAAGCAGCCGCAGATAACACACATGCGCGTGCTTTGACCCGGATGTAAACAAGGCTGATTACAACAAATACGTAAAAGCTTGTGTAGGTTGAGCCACTAAAGACAAATATCTTAATTTGTGTTCCGAAGATGAACAAAGGTCTTATGGTTTTGGAACAACACGAGGGAGAGTAATTAATGACAAAATGCAAATTTTGGGGTGAACTAACCCTTTAAAGACAGGTAATGTCAAATTCAGTCAGTAAATGAATTATATGGATAGTTCACCAAAAAATCATGTTGAAGTTGTTCCAAATCTTTGTGATTTTCTGTCTTCTGATGAACACAAACAATAATATTTTGAAAAATGCGGGTAACCAATTGCTGTCCCCATTAACTTCCGTGTCTTCCAGACTGTGGAAGTCGCAACTGCACACTTTGCACTTGTGGGTAAACTATGCAGAATATATGGATAGTTGATGCATACAATTTTAGTTTTAGATTTAAATGTAAATGAATTTAAAAGGTGTTGTCGGCAGCAACCATATATCTCATAGACATATTAGACATATCGTGTAGTATACCGTGTGATATGGTTGTAAAATCTCCATTTGTACTACCAAAAATAAAAACAATTTGCAAGATGTTGTTTAGATGTTAACCTCCCAACCTACTTTGTGTTAGCTACCCATGAGCATCTTAAAACTTCTCGAGTTCACATTAATAACCTAAAATGCAGATCTAGCGTGGGCAGCATAATCAAAAGAATGAGAATAAGACATGATCATTTGGAAATCGTTGAGTTGCCAAGAGAGACAAACTGCAATTCAGGGACAAATGATGATTTTACTCATGTTAATGAAAGTAAATGAATGTTGGACTGTCGTGTCTTTAACTGTTGAAGAGGGCTCTTAATTACGCTCTCTCTCAAAAGAAAAAATTCAATCAAACTGTTTTCAATCAAAAGTTCGCTTTAAACAGACTTTGTAAATGGAGGGATTTATTTATATAATTATTCTTTTATCTTTGTTTTTAGCTAGACGGGGGGACGAGATTAAATCCATTATATTATAATTAAAAAATTGTATTTAACAATGAGTTGCAAATTGGAGCGCAGGTCTTATGTGTGGGTGTTTGTGCCTGTTTGTTTGAAATGATGTGAATGGAGGGAGTAAATGCAAACAACTAAATCCTGAATAATTTAGATCTCTTCGATTTCTTCCTGTGGCTGTGCCTCTACCTACTGCACAACCCAAACTGATGATGCCAGCATCTTAATTACTTAAAGAGTCTTCAGTTATCAAATTAATTAGATAAGAAATTATACTTTTTGTAAATGAAAATATTGCAGGGTATTGCTTCACATAGAGGAGAATTCTCATGTACAGAAATGTACAATTACTGTAAATATAATGCAGTATCTAAATCAAGCAGTATGTATTTAAATAAATAAATAAAATGTATACCTGATACATGCATTGTTTCCATTACATCCCCTTTCACTCATGCTTTTTAACTAGCAGGGTCTGTTTTAAGTGAAGCATGAATTAAAATATGTTGAGTAGATATAATAGATGTAAATCTGCTGCCATCTGCTGTTTGATTAGATTCTGTACAGCAATAGAATTGCATTCCAAATTAAATAGTCATCTTTAATATTACAGTAAATTTCAATCTTTAAGCATCCTATACATTAAATGGCTCACAGAGATGGATTAATTGTCTAAAAATCTTTGTACTGTAGGTGCTCATCTAAGGAAAGAAAGAAATATGGGATGGTATGAGAGTGAGTAAATGATGAAAGAATGATTATATATGCCTGGAGTTTCCCTTTAACTGTTTCCTTTCAGCTGTACAAACTGTACAACTATCTGCATTCAGTGCAGTTACAGTCAGACAGCTGATTGCCATCATCTCGAGGGCAGAGGTTAGAGGTCAGACCATGTTTCAGTGGTACAGACGCACTATCAAAGCAGTGCTTAATTTGCAAAGTGTGGGACTGAGCCTGTGTTTAATTGATAGTGGTTTGGCAGACGAAATCTTAGAGCCTGTGTAAGGTTTCTTTAGATCTCTTTAAATATCCAGTCTGTAAATATTTGAAAGTAAGAAGCGAAACCCAGTAGGGTAAAGTCTGACAAACCCAACACTGAATTAATTAACAAATGACCATTTAAAACTGATTAAGAATTGTTATGTTTAATAAATATATATATATATATATATATATATATTCTTTATTTTTTTTTTTTTTTTTGCAGTCTCTAACTTTTTTTGGTTCAAAAATGATCAGAAATCCGAAAGACAAGTAACAAGAAGATATGCTACATTAACTTACAGTATGTGAATTTAGGTTCACTTTAAATATTGGATTCATTTAGTTTTTATTCGTTTTAATCAATGTGAGAATTAGATGAATTAGATTTTAAATAAATTATAAAAAAAATGTATAAAGGTACTATAATATATGTTATATTATATATGTTATGTAAGTATTTTTGTAATGATTATAAATTTAAAAAAAAAGGAAAAAAATATTAGAGAGGCTAGTCTTGTGCTTTAAAGAAAGTTAGCAGTAAGTAAATGAACTCTAAAAGGCGCAGTTTTATTTATTTATTTTTTAAATAGAGAGTGCTAGAGTTAGAAGGTCAAACAAAAATGGAAGATATGTGTTTTTAGTCAATTATTTAAGATGGCTAAGGATGGTTCATTCCACCAGGAGGGAGAATATCATTTAAAAGTCTGTCAAAGTGATGTTTTGCCCCTTTGCACAATAAAGTGATGTTCACTTGAAGAACGCAAGCATTTAGAGGGCATGTAAGTCTGAAGTAATAAATTTAAGTAAAGAGGTGGTTCTGTAGGCAAACATCAATGCCTTGAATTTTATGCGAGCAGCTATTGGTAGCCAGTACAAATGAATAAATAGAGGTGACCTGTGCATTATTTTTGGCTCCTAAAATAATTATCTTGCTGCCAGATTCTAGATAAATTGTAAAAGTTTTATAGAACTGACTGGAAAACCTGCCAAGAGAGCATTACAATAGTCAACGCTCAACAGAACAAGATCTTGTTATGTGTGTTCAGAAAGTGCCTGATCTTCTTGATGTTAAATAAAGCAAATCTGTTGGAGCTGGCAGTTTTAGCAATGTGGTCTGAGAAAGTCATGTTTATCCATCACAATTCCAAGGAATAGGGCTGGGTGATATACATCAAACGATGTATTATGCACATCTCGTCAGTAAAGCCGGTTCTTTGATTAGCGGTAAATCTCCATCAGCTGTTTTTTAATGCAGTGCCAGCTTATGAACAGAGCCGTAGATCACTGACAAGCTACGCGTTGAGTTTCGCGGGTGATTCAATGGCGCAGCTTCTCAGTGATCTACGAAAATAAATCAAAGCATCTTTAAACTTAATGTAAACAAACGAGTGTACTTCATGACAAAGATTGTATCAGTCACTTAGTGTACATTTTAATTAAGTTAAAACGGCTTTACATGCATGAATTAGATTATGTACTTATTCATCTTGCAGAGAGAGCCCGCCCACAATCTCTTATGATTGGTTGTGATTTTCGATTGAATTCTTGTTGAGCTGTTTCACATCTGGAGTGAACAGACAAGTTGCTTATCAACGGAATGTGTAATTACAGGTTTATTACAGGTTTACGGGACAACAGAAGTGGAAACTAGACAAATGTTGTGCTAATATACTTGCTCTAGACACTAATATCAGCATCTAAGACCCATTAATGCATGGAGGGACTATTGCTTCATCTCCCAGAGCTCATGCATCAGATATGTGACTGGAGGAGCCAGTGGTTGACTTTGACAGAAATGATTGATGGGTAACAGACGGACAGTTTTCTATGATGTCTTTCCCCACACCACCACCCAACAATGTTTTACTAAATTTTTGCTTGCCACTGTTTGCATTGAAGGGATGCTTCTCTATCCCAGTCCTAAGTGAGTTTTGATAACAGCTCAGTAAGGAGACGTTGCAGGCACCATGCTTTAAGAGAACGAAACAGATGGTGAGAAAAAGGCAATGGAGAGACAGATACAGAGAGAAAACACACCACAAGCCACAAGGCATCTACTGAAAACTGTAAAAAAAAAAAAAAAAAAAAAAAGAGAACGA
>JAUCMU010000104.1:4350946-4365814 GCA_032275025.1 Enteromius treurensis
GGTCTGATGACGGCTCACTCAGGGCGGGGCTGAGGTAAGACACCAGTTCAGTCTGTGTGACACGCTGCTGTCAATCATGTATTGTGGGAGTGGCCTCTGTCGGTGTGACGCCACACCCACATGCATTTGAGAATGGCTTGATTTTAGAAGGGCAACTTATTCTTCTTTTAATAAAAATACTTGTGGATCTTTATCATTGTAGGGTGGTTGTGTACACACACTCCCAACACGCATTTCAGTTTGTCTGAAACAGCTTGAAAAAGTGCATGTAGCAATGTTTTTCAATCCAGTTAAAAGCAGCAAAAGTGCATTCTAGTGTGTGATTAGCACATTTGGTTATCTTTCATTTGTGTCTTATATTTTTTCTTATTTTTATATTCCATATATTATTGTGTTGTTTTATGTTGCATTTTTTTGGCTTAGTTTTTTAATATTCATATAAGTTAATAGTGTTTAGTAGGCTGTACTTTCATGAACTATAAATTATATTGGCAGTAAAATGCATTCCACCATTTGACATTGTCATTGTGTTTAATGGTATTTAGTATTTAATAACCACCGCTGCTGTTTTTTTTATTATTATAAAATAATAAAATTATAGTTATATTAATTAGCTCAAAATCACACACTGAACATATTTAACGGATTGTTGGTGTACTGAACTAAACCAATCTCCAGCCGCTATTACACACATTCTTTCTCCTGTGTCCTTCCCTTTTTAGTTGTTTTAATAATTGTCAGAGATCAGACTGGTTTGCATTTGACATACTGAGAAAATCTAAATTAGTTTCCCACAGTGACTCAAATACCCTGACAAACACACATGCAGATAGGCACGCACTCACATACACACGTGTCTTCTTTTGTGCCAGTTAACCTCTCCATTACAGAGGAGCAGACATTACCAAAGGGGTCTGTGTCACTTTCTAAGTTTCATTCTTGTGAATATTGCATACAGTTGAATATTGATGAGTCACACTGATAATTAATGAAGAAAAGAGCTGATTTACTGCAAGTGCTTTGGTTGTATCACTTTATTGATTTACATTCGGTTCCAAAGTATGCCTCATGCTTTCATTTTCTCACTCACACAGTGTACACTTAATCACATTTTGGGGTCAGTAAGATTTTAAGAGTAAAATAAATAAGAAATTAATATTTTTATTCAGTAAGGATACGTTTATTTAGTCAAAAAATACAGTAAAGACAGGATTTTTGTTTTTGAATAAATGCTGTTCTAAAACAAAGTTTCCTCAAAAAAATTAAGCAGCACACACGTTTTTAATTTAACAATAACAAATGAAGAATAATAAGAAGAAGAAATGTTTCTTAAGTGGTAAATCAGCATGTTGGAATGATTTCTGAAGGATCACATGACACTGAAGTCTGAAAAAATTATGCTGAAATTTCAGCCATCCCGGGAATATCAAAGAATAAAGAATTTTCCATTCCTAAACCTTTATCTAATCTAATATCTTACCATCAAATTCTGTATATACTTTTAAACACATTTTGTTGCAGGCTGGTCAGTAAACAGCTTTAAAATGCATCCTCTTGTTTTCACCACTAGATGCCAGCACTGTTTTTTTCTGTATCCTTTCCTCAGCGGGGTTTTCCTCATATTTCCGTGACATCAGAGGTCACAAAGAGGCAGTAATGATCTCCTAACAAACATTTAATTGCAGTAAACCAGTCCGCGTTTAAGCAGTGGAAAGTGCTGACGTGATTTCTTTGTGTTGCAGTTGCAGGAGGACGCACACGCGCAGGTTTTCTACAGTCGTTAAATAGAATTTGGACAAGGCCTTACAATAAGATTTACTTACTATAATCAGATTCGTAAAAGTTTTTTTTTTTTTTTAAACAATTTCCTTAATATAGCCCACTTCGATTTTATTTATTTATTTATAAATAAATAAAAGCTTATAAAAGCTTTTATGTATTTTAAATTATTAATGTGGAATCTTTCTCTAAGGTCTTTTATCCTTTTTTTATTGTTATTGGAGAAACGCTTTCTTTCCGGAGTATTTCCAGCACCATGGACAGTCCCAAATTTACCACGAATGCGAATAATACTTTGCAAAGGTCGAACCTATTTACTTTTCGGGTCTTGTCCTGTTAACGTTTGCATTTTCGCTTAAACACTCTTTAATTTATCTATCCAGATAACACTGTAATTGACCTGTCTAATTTAGTCGCAGCCGCTCTTAAGTTCATTGTCATGGATATCCTAAAGGTGGAAAAAGAAAACCCCACGTGTCGTATTGTTTGACGTGGTTTGCGGAGAGCGATCAGTGTGAACTGTGCCCTCCTCCTGGGCTTCTCTCGCGCAACACGGATACCGTTTCCTCGCGCGTCTTCTTGCACAGCGTCGCCCCTCGCGGATAGACACACGTCACTGCTGTCAGTTTGTGGTCGTTTGTCAGATCGGTGGGTTTCAGTTGCTGCTCAGACCCGCAGCCTCCTCACAGAACGCCTCGTTTTCTCGTCTTTCGTTTCAAAAAGCGACTACCGGTGAAGACAAAACGGGAATGAATCACGGAAAGCGACAATGTAATGGTGGAAAGAAGGAGAAGACGTTGCCGGAATGACCCCCCACAAAGAAACGCGTTTCCTCGCGCTGCGCTCGTGAAGCTCATCCAACGGATTCAAAGGCGCACAACCAGCCGTCAATCATGCCGGTGCGACGAGGTCACGTCGCGCCACAGAACACGTTTCTCGGGCTTATCATCCGCAAATTTGAGGGTCAAAGTGAGTGTCATCTTCCAGATGTTGCAGCAGCGGTTGTTTATTTCATCGCAACAATAAGAGGTGCATGTGGTGCGATTCAGTCGCGGTTTAGTGTGACCTCCAAATAGGAAGAATTTACCTCCACAGATTGACCGTGCAACTTATTTTAGCCTTACTTGTATGTCCAAACTTAGAAATAGATGTTTTGATTTATTAGCGTTGTACTATTACCGTTTCTCATTGACGTAAACATTGATTAGTTAAGTGGTTAACAGCGCAATAGATTTTGGATAGTGTTTGGACTCTTTCTAACGACTCTTTCCATTAGTCGTTACGGAGGCAACTGTTTATTTCTTTCACCCAGTGTTCAGCTAGCATGTCAGCATCTGAAAATGTCACCGTTTGTGTTGTGTTTGAGTGTTAATGTGTTTACTCACACTACCAGGGGCGCTCAGCTGAGGGGCCCAGTGTACACTGCCAAAATATCACTCTTCCGTGCCTTACTGTCTCTACTGTTTTCTGTCAAATATAAATGTTAATAGACAAAACGTTAAGAACATTTGCTGATAAGACCACGTGGGATGTTAAGGAACGTTCCAGGTTCAGTTTTTCTCAATCACTGTTGGTTACCACAAAAATAATTGAGGCTTTAGGTTTCCTTTAAAATGGAAGAATAAAAAAAAATGAGAAGCATATTTTGTTAAAGCATTATGCAGTACTGTAGGCTAGATAGATTCTTCTATTTAAATATGAAATGTGAAGCTGTTTCCACAGGAAGAAGGTGGAAAATGTGTTTTCAAAGGAAAATCATGTTAATCTTCTGGCTGTTATTTTTTTTACAAATTAGCCCAATTCACTTCGATTGTAATTGCCACCTAGATTTTAGCTTTTTTCATAGAAAGAAGACAAGTGGTAATCAACATTATGCCACAAATGCTTGATTGAGCTTTACTTATTGAATCGTAGATATTCCTTTAAATTGTTCCATACTTTCACAATTTATTGATGCTCCATTATGAATGCAAGGAAGGTTAAGCATATTATTCTCCAACAACTGCAAAAAAGTTTTGTTTTTTTTATTAGTGTGAATAGTAGCAACCAAATAATCTGTTAGTAATCAGATTGATGGCCTAATCAGACTGAAAAGTCTTCATGTAAACACCTTAATTGATCCGATTGAGTTTGATCCAAATGAAATTTAGATTGGATTGGAAGGAGTGGTGTAGATCTTTTCTAATCTGATTGAGAGGACTTGTAAATCCTTGATCGGATTGAAAACCACAACTGAAAGGTACTGCATATGTGCAGTAGTGCAGAAGTTTCATAATGATGTGTGAAGCATGGCAGAAGCTGTTGTTTTTGTAGAATCAAGTGTCATAGATGAGTGTCATGTTATTCTAAAATTCTTCTCGCACTGATCGTCTGTGAAGTGGCTGTGAAAACAAAATCCCATCAATCCCCACTTCATACTCATTCACAGACGGCTTGTTTGGGCCGATTTCACTGCTTCATAAAAGCAGCACGGCACAAAGCTTCTTGTGCTAATTGTCTCCTAATTAGGTCCAGAAATAGGTAAATTTTAAGTCTCCTCTTTAAAACCTATGAAAAGAAGCAATGGTAGGAGAATAGTATGTGCAAACATCAAGAAACTCTGTGTATTCATGCTGTGTTTGAATGTCAAAAGATCTGTAAAGTTTGTGACATGTGATTTCCTGATTACTTTATATAGTGTTCATGTAAATACTACATTCAGATTCATCAATCAGAATGATTTAAACAGCATCCATGTAAACATAGCCAGTGTAATGTCATAAAATTTTGCAAGGCTTTCTGGACTTATGACTCAAATTTAGAACCCCTACATTTGCTAATCTAAGTACAGTCTGCCAAAAGCACAAGTGCTCGTATGGCAGAATTTTTTTTTTTAATGCCTTGAAAATGATTTGCTATTTTTCACCTCCACTGCTGTACCTATGCACACTTTTCTTTATAGCAAGAGTTTTCTTTTCTGCCTGTTTCTACAGACAAGAGATTTGTCATAGCCAATGCACGTGTCCAGAACTGTGCCATCATCTATTGCAATGATGCCTTCTGTGAGATGACAGGGTTTTCCCGACCGGACATCATGCAGAAGCCATGCACCTGCGACTTCCTGCACGGACAGCTGACCAAGCGGCACGCTATTGCGCAGGTAGCACAGGCTCTCATGGGCTCGGAGGAACGCAAAGTGGAGATCACATACCACCGCAAAGATGGTGAGTGTGTGAGCGTTACAGTACATGTCTGTAGTAGTTCAATGAACCTGGGAATGGTTATGTTTACTGAATGTTATGCTGTTGGTTAATGTTTTGCTTATTGTAATCTCCATTTGAAGCCTCAGGGAAGGGAAAAAAAAGCCCTTTGCTTAAAGCAAAAGAAAAAGAATGTTTTATACAGAGTGCTGCAGAAAATATGCCATTAAATAATTTTATGTATGGTTTTAAGTTGACTCACACTTAAGCTCGTTTACACTATTTGTTTAAATAGACTGATTTTGGGGGCGGGCCATGTTTTGACTGGCCAATGGCAGACAGGGAGAGTTACGCTTGTTTGAAGCCTTTATTATTTTTGAAGTTCCATTTGGTGATGGAAGTGGCATAGAAATGACCCTCTTCAGCTTTAAATTCCACTTTAATGATGTTCTTTAATTTGTGACACCGGAGGGAAACACTTTCCAATGTATATTTCATTTTGTCACCGTAACGTATTTTGGGCAATGCCAGTTTTCTATTATTGAATAGTACCTTTATTTCCTTTTTATATGGATTTTCTAGGAATAAATCAATACTTTGGATATGGGATATAAACTGAGAGAGAGAGAGGAAGAGTAAAAAGCAGAGAGTGTCTTTGAATTATTGCAGAGGAAGTTAAAGTCAGCACTGAAATGACGGCTCCTGTTGTCTTCGACAATTTTGCTTCAGATCACAGGGAAACTGCTGAGAGCTGAGATCATTTTTTTATCCTGTAGTGAAAGACTACTTGTCCTCAACAGAGGACATAGATTTTTTCTTTCTTGTACAAGAATCATTATAAGCCTCTTACACACATGAAACCCTGTAAATTACCGTAAAATTACCAGATTGGCTTTCCCTTAAATACAAAAACATGCTATTCACAAAAGCGAAGAGTTCTGTCTTTTTACTGTTAAGAGACTATTCAAACACGAGCCCCAAAATTCTAGTAAACTCTGTGACGCCAGTCATTGTAAATGACCTTTAAACAATGTGCTGTTGTCTTCATCCGCCTGGATGAGGAAAAGCAATTTAGTTTCACTGTCTGTGCAATTTAACAACCTTTTTTTGACCTCTCAGTGACGGGCGCAAAGGACCGATCACACAGAGCACGTTTTTGCAATAGGTTAAAACACGAGATGCTGCACAATAGTATCAAACTGCAGAGGGGCTGATGAATGGAAATAAAGCCATGGTCTTGCAATGAAGCTTACTGTAAACATTGCATAGTGATCATATTTTTATGACTTTTTCCATCCGTGCATCCTGACATTGTCTGTGCTCATACCAAGCATAATGCTTTACCTTACACTTAGTTCAAGCATAAGGAGATGATAATCATAAGATGTTATGAAAGTGTTATGTGTGTGAAATGTGTGTGAGTGCAATAGTTGGGCTTCCGGAAATAAAAGCTCTATTAATTTTCTTCATATAGAAATGATTTTTGCCAATAACTTAACCTTTAAAGATCGATCTACTGTGAGCTACAAGGTTGTAAATCTTTGGTACTTTTGTCGAAGCCATCCATTTATTTTTATTATAATGTTTTTCATGAAATGTAAAAATAGACACAATAAATAGCTTTAAAATGTCCTTATGTTTTCATTCACAGGGCTTCCTGTAATTATTTTCTTTTAACTACTGTCTGTAATTTTGTGATTCTCCTTGTAGCTGGTTTGCTTGTTTCATGGCATTTCTTGAGTTTTTTCCTACAAAAATTACACATTTTCATATTTGGCTGAACTAACCCTTTAATTGACAAGAAAATGCAAAGCAGTCAAATGCAATTGTACTTGTTAAATAATATACAAATTGTTACTAATTTCCTTTATAATTTTTAAATTGTGATGTCAGCCACATAGTTTTTGTCAGGAAATACAGTATGTGGCACATATGCTCTGAAAGAAAGTACAAATAACCTCTATAAAGGACAAAAGGATATGAATGAATTAATCCATAGTAAGACAGCACAAACCAGGGCCCTGTCCACCAGCTTTCGTTCAATAATATCAATATTCTGCCCTTATGTTTCACAGTACATGCAAAAACACTAAGAATGAAGTATTCTTCTCATCGTAATTCAGTCCTTAGATTTCATCTCTCAAAATGATTCTCTAGAGAACTAATAGTGAAGGCTTTATTTGCTGAGATCTTTCAGGGCAAAAACCTAATTTCATCAGCGCGGAAGTCATAACCACAAATATTACATTGCCTCTTAATTGAAAGTGTAAACTTGTAATTGTGCATTATCCAAAAAGATATAGTGCATTAGAGCCATCACAGATCATGCATGCCCTTTAAAAATTCAGTAGCTGTTTAAGAGCCTTTTAAATAGAGTTCCTACCTGGAGTGAACATGCATGTAATTCTGTCAGTCATGCTGCTCTGTGTATAAAAAGCAGCCACAATTTATTTGACATCCCTTCTTCGTTAAACTCCCTGACTTCTCTTCGTAGTTATGTCCCAAGGGGAACTTTGAGCTACTGTTTCTAGATCCTACTTTATTGAATTTATATTGTATGTCTTTTAGACATCATAGGAACAAATGAACTAATGGACATGTCATTACATTGGTTTCCACCCCAGAGAGCACACATAGGTGTAAATAAGGCTGCTCTCCTCTCACTGAGCTGTAGCACAGCACATTCTGAACCTGCTCTTTATAGTGATTTTAGTGGCTTCTACTGTGAATGCATTGAACTGCGAACGATGAGCAGGTGCATGTAGCCTTTTCACAAAGCCTCTGATTTTGATTAGAAGAGGGTTCTTTGCTGAAGAGGGTTGCTACTAAGAACCAGTGAATAACCGTTAACAGTGTATGGTCATATTAGAGCTTATTCAGTCACGTTAGTCTCCCACCCACACACACACACACTGAGTTGTGCCATACAAAGCTAGGTCCTCATGGGTATGGGTCATGCCTTATTTAGCATTTATATTGCAGTAGAATGTGATAGCCCTGCATAATTCTTCTGAGACTTCCTGTCTGAGAGGGCACTGTTATCCTACACTGCTGGCTTGGCACATTCCCTGCTGCAAAGGATTTCATTCATTCAATAGGAATAAAATAAATAATACAATTTAACTAAAGCTATTTCTTACAGTATTTTTTGCATTCAGCTTTGTATGGTGTCATGCTGCAATGCATTACCCACAATCCTTCTCACTTTTGAATGCTTTCTTTGAAACATTTCGTAAATTGTGGTTTCATCCCAAGTCTTATAAGCTTGGGTATGTCATAATGAGAATGTATCCGTAAAAATAGCAATAACAAATACAGTAAAGATCCTTAGTTGACGTACATTTACTTCAATTTTTAATCAACATATTGCCACATGAATTGTTCATAAGGCTTCAATCTGCAAAGCATTATATTTGTATTACTGTTGTATTGAAGTTATGAAGTGTCATCAAATTTTGATGATGTTTGTGGTTTTTGTTTGGTGATGAACACTATAGGCTCATGACTGTGCATATTGTCAGTCAGATAAGGAAATGTTTGGAAAAGAGTGACCTATGACTCTCTATGTCTTTTATTCTTTGTGCTTTGCTTCGCTAATGAACATATGCTGTCATGTTGCCTTGCAGGCCTCTCTGTATGATTAATGAGCTGTGTTTATTAACACACAGCTCCACCAATCAGCACGCAGCTCTGTGTACCAGTCATTTTAAAGACTGAACACTCTCGTGTCAGAGGCTGTATAAATGCTGTTAGTACAGAAATCAGGTGATGAATGGCAAATAATGACAGTCTGTTGTTCATACATTCGCTTTAACATCTGGCTCAATTATTCTCTTCTTTTCAAACTAGCACACATGATCATCTGGACTTGGAATTGGAATTATTCACACTTGTGCCTCTGTATCTTGTATCTTAATTCTGTGAAAATGAAATCTGTCGATACAGATCCTCTTTCTATTATGAGCAGATTAAATGTCACAGTTTCACTTTGGCAGAGACAGAAGAGAGAGGAGGACACACACTCACACACAGAGAAAGAGGTATTTATAGCTCTTGTGCATTTGGTAGGTATGATGTTTGGAGTCTCTGCTCAGGGGAACAGAGACACAGACTGCATTGCTGTACTGTTAACCCACAGCAATATAGCAGAAATGAACCCTCTTAGCACTGGTCGTTATTATTATTTTTTACCAAGAGTGTAAAATGCTTTGTTTGATCACGAAGGCTTTTAACACTCTGCAAAAAGAAAAATATCACAGGTTTGTTTAAGGAAAAACTTAACGTGTTTTATTCTTGCCAGATCGTAAACACACATATACCCGTCCTGGCAGACTACAAACCTTGTCTCGTCACTATGAGTAGAATTAGAGAAGCACTGAGCAGATGAGTGTTAGAGCTCTGTAAAGAGATACAGATAGTCATTCTGAACCCATGAGCTCAACAGTCAGATGGGGATTGTGTTAACATGACTGGCCTCATCTTTAGTTGACAACAGGCCACATTCATTCTAGTCTCAGCTTCTAACAACATTTGCACTGACCATCATAGAGCAGGCTATATTATAAGTTTGGGAGATTTTCTATCTGATCTAACCCTTGATTTCCATTTTGTTGGTATATCGTAATGTATTTAGTGATGGAAAATAATAATTTAACTGGATAGGATTTTCACAATTCTTGATTTCAGTTTCGATACTACAGCAATAAATGCTAGCCTAACTAATATAAATAATAAACATACAATAATAACCACATGAAGAATATTTTTAGAATGTATTCCCAAAAATTCTTGCTTATAAATTGGCAGATTGCTGTAATGATTTCTCAATTGAAGCGTCATAACTTAGCCTTCCAGTGAAATGTTAGACTTCTCTCTGGTGACGTATGCTTGAACTCCTCAGATCATTTAGTCTGCATTTAGTTGCACAAGGTCACTGCCCAATTATGAGATGAAGTGTCAGCCTCAAAAGAATTTACACTAGACATACAAGACACGCAATGAGTAAATGACAGAACGTTCTTGGGGTTGTGAATAGTTGGGTAGTTCTGGACATTCATTTTCACTCAGACAAACAAGTAAAACAACTCACAAGCAGGTCACAAGATTTGAAGCCTGATCATTTTTGGAGAAATAATGGGCTGCCGGACATGTTGACCATCAATCGTATGCTACAGTGCTAATAACCAACCTTTCACACGCTCCTCAAAGACCAATCAGTCTCAGTGCTTTAACCTATATGTGTGTGTGTGTGTGTGTGTGTTTGCATTGGATGGCTGCTCTGGGAAATTGAGATTGCAGACAATGAATTATTCAGCCAGACAGTTTCCTCGCCATATACATTCAGGTTAAACTCATAAATGTAATGTATACCAAGCAAATCGGCACGTACACGCATGATAATGGTG
The DNA here is from genome assembly GCA_032275025.1 of Enteromius treurensis. Taxonomy (NCBI): domain Eukaryota; kingdom Metazoa; phylum Chordata; class Actinopteri; order Cypriniformes; family Cyprinidae; genus Enteromius; species Enteromius treurensis. The sequence continues at coordinate 4,361,310 of JAUCMU010000104.1, forward strand.
AACACAGTTAAATGGATTGCTCAAGAAAGCATCATTCGGAAAAAATGTCACCGATTCCATAAACAAAAAGAGAAAAGATAGACCGAATGGAGTGAATGAATGCTCTTTTCTGTATTGTTTTTAAAAGGCATTATGGGTACATGTGAGTGCTTGTGTGTGTTTGTGTGCATGTTTATGTGGTTTAAAGGACATACATTTGTATAATGACATGGGTATGACATTATGAAGGTGATTTATAAGAACATTTTCAGTGTCCCCGGATTTCAAAAGGCTTTAAAAAACATACTAAATGGTGTATTTTTGAAAATCTAAAAATGCACATACTTTCCTGTAAGGGGTAGGTTTAGGTGTAGGGTCAGTGTAGGGCAATAACGCATACAGTACAGTCTGTACAGTATATAAACCATACGCCTATGGAGAATCCCCATAAATCACAAAAAACAGTGTGTGTGTGCTGGTGTGTTGGTGCGTGTGGATTACTCTGTTAAAAGAAGTCTCCACAGGCTCTGTAGGTTTAATTATTGATAGTGGAAAAAGAATCTAATGAAATTTCCATCGTCTTGAAACAAGAACTTGAACTTAACACATTCTGTATGTTCATATACAGAAGAAAGTGAACAAATACACTGCTGCAGTCCATTTAAGTAACATTCGTTCTGTAGAATGCAGAAAGATCATCCCCTTCAAAATTAGAAAGCATGTGACCTTAAGATAGGACATGGAAATATTGTTTTGAGAATAAATGTGAATCATGTGATTTGTCAGCTGTTATTTATTAGAGTTTCTGCTTAGAGTTGTGTTGGTTTTTCACCCAACGTTTTTAGTAGTGCAACTGTAAATGCATTATTTTGGTCAAAGTTAACTCTTGGGAAAGCTCAAACTTTAAGGAAGTGTGTACAGTACATCTCAAGTAACAGTGGAAATGAACACACAGACCGTAAAACTGAGGATTGTGTCTCCTATAAGTGAAGGGGACAACCAATGTGGCAGAGCTGCATACAGTAGCAGTGTACTTCCCCTACACATTCAGCTCAGGACAGTGACACAGTTTATATGTGGAAAATGAAATTGCAAACTGAGCGGTATTTACTGTAAGCTGAATTTCTTTTAGTCTCATGATGTGATGGTTGCCTGATCGATGCAGTTGCTGCTCGGGAAACTTGTCAGAGTTTGAAAGAAAGCAGCATGATCAAACCCATAAAAAAGCTGCTAAAATCGTACTACAATAAGAGTGCTGGTTCCACATGGCAGTACAATTTCATCAAAGAGAAAAAAATCATTCCTTTGAGAAACATTTATTCTCTAGCTAAACAACAGTGTGGCTCTGATCACTATGAATGTTCAGCTTGGAAAATACTGTAAAAATGTCCAATTTCCTTACAAAACTATACCAATATGATGCCAACCATAGACTCATTTTTGTCTCATTCACTAATAATTGCAGATTATTCATATTTGTTCACAAAGGAAAACTTCTCACTAAAGCATTGTCTATTTCATAACACACACATACATGCACACAAATTTGTTCTTAACCTCATTGTAATGCCAGTGAACACACCGAAAATAAAAATGGGTTTCCCCACAACCTTTCATAACTCAGCAAACCCATTAAGAAGGCCATGTGGTGTTTAATGTTTAGTCATTTTAACATTTATTAAAATGTATTTGAATAAAAATAATTAGTACACAATTATTTTAGTAAAAATGTTTGTATGCAGATATCACACACAGATTTGTCCATGCGACATGTTTCTATATGACATGATAAAACTGTTAAACTTTTATGTGGTAATGAACAAACTGGTATTATTTGATTCAAATTTCTAATCTAACACGGCTGAATAAATCGGATAATATTGGGTTAAAATCCATAACAAATCTGACTGTTGTTACAAGACCAGGTCAGATCAGGTAGAAATAGCTCACAGTATCTTGATAACAAAGGAACAGTGTAGACATTGCTGCTTACTTGGTTTAACCCACAAAATGACTTTAGTTGATGTAACCTTAACGTAGTTTGTCAGGTGTATCAAATTAAAAACGTTTTTGACCAACAAAAAAACAAAACACACATTTTTAGGCTACCTGAAAAGAAGTCTGTTTACAGTGGATAAATCCAGATAAATTCAAGTCTGTTATTTTTATACCAGTTGGCAATGGCAGGCTTAATATGGCTTAACTGTTCAATGGTTCATTAATGCTGAAATCTCAATGTGCCCTGTTAACCTCTCAGTGTATCTTGCTAGTTTGACTGTGGTTTCTCCTGCTTTACACACTCAAGACAAGTATCAGATCACATTTCCTTTAAGACGTCAACAGATTCATTCTTTATTTATGGAGGTCGTTGTAATGGGTCGATTTAAAAGTTCCTCTGTAAGTCCACATTGCACAAACATGTGTATGTTTGTTTATTGGTGTCTATATTCACAACGGTATACTCAAAACATATACCCTTCACTTCTAACTCCTTCCCAAACCGAGAACTAGAAATAATTGTCCTGTGTGTCCTATTGATTTTTTTTTTTAGTTAGTCCATAAAAATCTCTTTGCATGACGTAGAACATTAAAAAGATCTCTTTTGGACATTCATCATAGAAAACCCGTTATAACTTTAAATAATAAAATACTGTATACTAAAAATATGTAATTATTCTAAAAATACATATAAATAACAATTTGCTGGAGGTTTTTCATCTGCCCCACTAGACTACTTAATTCATTTAAAGCGGCACCACAGCACCATGAAATTCAAGCGTTTAAAGCACTTATTCAGTTCCATAGGGCTAATCTCTTAAGCTTCTCTTGTCCTTTCACTCTACACACACACACACACACAAACAAGAATTTCCCCGATGGTTTCCTCAATTTGCCTCTTACCTAGGTTAATGCCGAACATAACCAACCAGGACTGTTTGAGATTAAAACTGACAGGTCGTTGCACTCCGCAAACAGATTCTGCTGTAAAACGGATATTTATGCTCAGTCATGCAATAAATTCTTTTCCACACAGAGCTAAGCCAATATCCAAAGATTCCAAATGGCATCATAAGCTCTGGAAGATACCACTCTAGACTAGTTTATTAAACTTTTACATCATTGAAGTGTACTTTTTGTAGATTATTTTTAGTACTTTTTTCTGTCACTCTTAGATCTTATTATAAAGATGTGTGAACAAAACAGACAGTTTTCAGTTTTCTGAAGAGGAAGTGGTTTCAAAGTGTGGAGGTATAGAGAGTGAAACATGGTAAAATCTAAAAACAAACTACTGGAGCTTAAAATGCTTTTCTTGCAGATTTTTCCTCATGGCCTAAAGTGATCATGCAGCATCTCTCTCCCTGTCTCAGGATGTATTGCGTTATGTGGTAATATTGACAGTGATGTAGTGGAGGGTCAAAGCCTGCTTACTCTGGGTATACCTGCCTCTCGTATTTCATTCGTCAACTGCAGAAAGAGAGGAATAGATTACATTATATTCATTAGTACGCTTTATCGGTATCATTCATTTTAAAACTTTCCAGTCATGGCTACTAATTAGTCTGTACAGTCTTCCAGCTGTGTGAAAAAAAACACAGAATATTGTGATATGAAATACCATGGTCGCTTAGATGCTGCATTACTGCACAAAACCCATACACACCACATTCTTTATTGAAGAAGTTTACAGAAATTGTTTAGAATTTGTAGGTTAGAGTAAGATTTGGGATAGATTTATTTTCTTTTTTATTAGTTAACAAGGTTGAACAATTGGCACCAAGGCAACCACAGTTCCCACTGAATGGGATTAGTGTCTATCCTTCACAGCCCCAGTTTATTCCAGTTTAATGAAATATGATGTCATTGTCTACAATGATTAATAGTGAAGAAATATTACTTTCATCGGCACAGCTTTACGTTTTTTGTTTTTTTCTTAAAACGTTTTTGCTTTCTGACAGAGGCTAAGCAAATTTTATTCAAACTCTAAAACTCTGGACTGGACTGAGTTTCTGTTGATTTTCTATCAGTTATCGCACTCTGTTTTTTTTTCTAAATCTCAGCGTAGTTGAGCTAAGTCACCAGTTTACAGCAGTTTTTTTTCAAATATAATGGTTCTATTGTGAGACACCCATTTATGCTGTGAAAAATGTATAACCAAAAGTTATAAAAGCATGAAATAATACCTGAGAACTATTTACTATTTGCCCTTTACTTAAACTTAAAGGTGCCATAGAATGAAAACTAAATTTACCTGGGCATGGTTGAATAATAACAGTTCAGTACATGGACATAACATACTGTGGGTCTCAAACACCATTGTTTCCTACTTCTTATATAAATCAAGTGTTTGCAAAAGACGACTGACAAACTGTCAAATTCCAACACAACACAGACTGTTTTGTTACCGCAATCTCAGAACAACAGGCATCTTTGTCTGATACAGGCTCAAAAATATAAGGTTGAATGCCTAATCCCTCCATCGTTCACGCTGGACAGTAGAAATCTGTTTGTGCTACTGAAATGAGCAA
>JAUCMU010000104.1:4376598-4392445 GCA_032275025.1 Enteromius treurensis
TTAGGACCCATGCAGTACCCTTACAGGTCCCACTTTTAGTACGTCTGGGCTTCCACGGCTGGCCCCAATGTGGATCCTGGGTGAAAGCCCATAATGGGGCCCACATTTGCCGCCCATGAAGCCCTCATCTGGGCCCAACATATCATTGCTGGCTGGGAGATTGCCACTGTTTGACTGTGCCTGTTTTGACAGTGTCCTATAATAAAGCTTTGCATTTGGATCCACATGACTCCCGTCTCTTCTCCTCCGTTACACACCCAAAAACATTCCTGCCCCACGATGTTGAACGATGAAGGATGCCTTGATCACGTAACCTGCACATAATGTTTAACAGGTTTTCTGGCCTCACTATTTAATTTAATTTTATTTATATAATGCTTTTCAAAATACACATAATTCTAAAGCAGAATAACAGTAAATAGACCATAAAAATGCTTAGTGAGCCAAAGGAAAGATGCTTTAGATAGACGAGGAAGACACTAGACTCCAGGGAAGCTATCCTCCTCATTCTTTCAAAAATACTGTTTTGACACAATTTTATCTCAAATGTTCTTAATATGATCGGAATTAAATTAATTGAAAATCATTCCAATACTCTGTTATGAGTAAAAAAAGAAAAGAAAAAATTGAAAATGTCAGACCGCAAGTTTGATCATAACCGGTATGTTTATTTACTGTACGTTTCAAGGAATCTATCAACACAATAGGCCAAATGAATCTGTGTTAAAATGCTATTACCAGAAGACACATGCAAAGTTTTGTAGTGATATTACAATATCATTTGAAGAACCAGTTTACAGTTTTTGTGAAGTTTAGGCTTACAGTCAGTGTTTGGTGCTTGAACATCAGTGTCAGTCATCTATCATTGCCTCTGATTTTAGGCATTACTCATGGGTAAGGTTAGGTTTAGGTGTAGAGATATGGTGAAGACTATATTTATGCATTAAAATGTTTTTCCAGGGACAACTAAATGTTGACCTAGGGACATATCGCACTTGGCAAAATTAGGACGTGCTTCTGAAGTGCCCGGTTTTAATGTGCCTATCAAACATAGATAAATATGCTTGAAATAAATAAATATGGTTTTTAACCTTTTTTTAAAAGCCTGCATAACATTTGGCCTTTACAGCACGAATCACCATAGAGGAAGTGCAAAGACACTGAAGAAGAATAGATGGAACAGAAACGTTAGGGTTGGTCCAAGGATTTATCTACTGATGTATTGCACTAGTTTTGACACTAGATTAGTCCTTTAGAAGTTCTGCCATGAATATGTTTAACACTGGTTCTGAGACAGACAGGAAGTGAATGTGAGAGAGATGTGGTTTACAGAGAGGCCTCATAGGTCCTGTTCATTTCCTGTGTGCACTTCCTCTTTCTCTGCAAAACTAAGATAGAACAAACTTTCTTCTGAAAACATTACAAAAACAGTACATAAATGATACTTTTAAAAGCCCTCTGAACAAATTAATAATAACTTTCTATCAAAACTCATCTGAATTCTAAAAACACACATTGTAGAAATACTTAACACTTTAAAAAAGCAGTGGGATATTTGAGCATTGTTTGGTTCTGCAAATAATTCAACAAACACATCAGTTAAGTCAGTTCAGTCTGTTTTAAACATTCGCTGCGAGTTCAAGCAAACCAGAATCAATCCTGACTATATCTGTCTGTTTTACAGGTTTGTGTAAACTACAAGAATCGATTTTTCTCTCACCTTTTTAATGTGGTTCATCCTGATCAGCACTCCTTGCCCCCGGTCATTGAGTATGACCAGTTTCTCTGCCAGTTTGAACTGGTAGGCCATGATCTCTGTCCAGATGATATGATCCTCAGAGAAACAGTGAACGCTGCGGTCTTTAGAGATCAAGGTGACGCCAAATTAACATAAGCACTCATTCTGTCGGGGCGGTGCTTGCAGAACTTCCGCTCCTCATGTCTTGAGACACGTCAGCACGTTAACGCTCAACTATCTCACAAATTTTTCTTGTAAAACTTATGAAACAAGCTGTTCAGCCCATTTTGAGTTCTTCAAAATGACTGCAGTCACATAGGCTTACAGCTGTTCAGAGTCAGCTGATTCCAGCTGTGAGCCAATGGGTGGTTTTTACTCTGAGGAAGTTGTGTTTTAGCTTTGCAATCACAATCTTTTTAGCCTGTCCAAACTAAAGCCACACCAGTAGTTCCTCAAGGCAACGGTTCACTATTTCAGTTCAACCAGACCTAAAATCATCACACTGTTTTCCTTTACTGTGAGATGTGCTCTATGATCTCTAGAGATGCAGTGCATGTGTTTCATTCAGGAGCTTCATCACAGGAGTTTCTGAACTGGTATATGCCGTGCTACAATGTGTTTACTTTTTCATGGCATTAATTTCTGTTTGTGTTTCCTGATGTGAGGCAGTGCCCCTCTATTTGTAAATGTACAGGGTGGGCCATTTATATGGATACACCTTAATAAAATGGCCACCATGGTCACCACCCATCTTGAAAAGTTTCCCCGCTCACATATACTAATGTGCCACAAACATGAAGTTAATATCACCAACCATTCCCATTTTATTAAGGTGTGTCTATATAAATGGCCCACCCTGTATATGTGTGTGTGTGTATGTATGTATAGGCTAAATATGTATGTGTGTTTGTGTGTACTTTTTTTTATTTATTTTTTTGTACATGGGAGTACCGATCATTATCCAACAAAGACTTTAAGAAGTGCATTCCTTTTAAAGACATTGATCTGATATATAAAGGCCTATATTGTATCATCAGTTGTTCAAGCCTCAGCTTACACGGATAAATTAGATGTGGGGTGATGTATATCTGATGCCTTTTATGATCATGTCTGGATGTATGTTGATACATTTTGCAACGTGTCATGCATTTTCACAGCTCCATGTCCAGGAAGAGCTACATTGATCAACAACCTAACAAGTGAAGTGAATCTGACAGACAATCTATATTTCCCAGAAACTCCACAAGATTGATATGATATCTGCCCTCTAAAACCACAGCAAGCAGCTCATAAGTCACAGTTGTGTTTTTGTTAAAGTAAAGAGGCAGCCGAACCACAGTTATTGGATTAGCCTGCTGTTATTTTCCACGTAATTCAGTTAGCTGCCTGTCTAATATTAACACTTGCACTTTAAATCTCTGATCTACCCAGGTCGATTCCAGTGTGGTTGGTTTTATAATAGTCTACTTGTCCTTGGACTTAGTAATGGTCTCCTAGGGGCCCGAGAAACTGTGTCTGTGTTTGTTTGTAAAGGGTTGGTTCAGGTCTCGGTTTGTTAAAGATGGGTTATTTTCTACATCTGGAGAGTTTAGACTCATAACACTGAAACATGGCAGCTATGCATGCATGACAAACACAATTTGCTTAGTGCTGTTGCAGCTGTCAGAGCTGAATAAAGACCTGGTCTCATGAATCACCCATCCTCATCTGTCTGTCTGAGCCGGAGAGCAAGAACAGCCGGCAGCACATCTGCGAGAAGCGCTACAAGTTCCTCTTTCGGTCTGTCTCTCCGTCTGTCTTTCGCTGTCTTTGTGCTGTTCACTCTCTCTATCCCTTCTCTACATTTAAAACGCATATAATCATTGATTCGCATCGCATTGCAGTTGCAAGTAAATGAGGACCTGTGAGCCCACCACGGAGCTGCCGATATACACACATCACGCATCAGAAAAATGTAAAAACCGTAGGCACTGTGTTGTTTCAGTGCATATAGCTATAATAACTCAGATTCCTCAATGTGTTTTGCAAATATGCTCGTCATGTAAAATTTTCAGCATTGTTGGATTGCTGTAGAATTAAATAGTTTTACTGTTAACTGCACTTTATTTTTTTTTATAAATTGCACATTTCACAAAAAATTGTCTACTTTGGCAAAATAAGGTGTATAGAAAGGATACTTCCAGTCCTGGCTTCAATACATCGGTAAACTAGTAAGTCAAATTTTTAAACTTTCTGCAAGTCTTTCATTCTCTCGATCCCTTACCTCTAAGCCGTCTCTACATTTGAAATACATATATTCCTCGATTCGTATCTCAGCAGCAAGTAAATCAGGACCCTTGAGACCACAGAGCAGCCGATGTACACACATCATGTAGGAAAATTAAAACAGATGCAATCCCTTGCACTATGGGCACGATGTTTCAATGGATATAGCTGCAATATTTCAGATTCCTTGATGTGTTTTGCAAAAATGCTTTTATAATTGCTAGACAGATACGTAGCCATCTATATTCAACCTTTAAATGATTGCTTTTGATTTAGACATCAAAAGACATCAAGGTTTAACTCACAGTATTTTTTTATACACATATATATCATATTTATGTAATAGTTTATAAAATTATTATTTATAATAATTATTTAATATAACTTAACATATTATTTTTAGCAATACAAATACAGTACAGCATTTAGCATAGAAGAGAGAGTTCCAATCCTGGCTTCTGATTGGACAATACATTGTTCAAGTTCCAAAGAGGGGTCACTCAACCCCCTCCCCCACATTAAGGTGTTGATCGCAGTTATGTTGACCAATCACATGTGTAAAAAATAGAGTATTATTTATATCAGAGTTCATCATTTACAACGGTATCCACTATATTATTTTGTTTAAATTAAAAATTAAACATAAAACTTAAATCGGTAATTTTAAATGCTTTTATTCTTAGAAATCATAAATAGCAATTTCATTTATCAGTGTAATTCAATTGTTATAAGCCTTACATGAGTGTTAGATGAGGGCAATGCTTATTTAAAAGAATAAAAACGGAATATAAAATTAAACAATTTAATATTCAACACTGTTACGATATAGAAGAATCAGTCTGTGTAAACCCCTTCTTTCTTTGACCCCTCACTGCTGTGATTGGTCAGATGGCGCAGTCCTTGATGATTGGTGATTGAAAATTAATGTAAACCACTCATTCTTTGTTGATTCATCTTTCGGAAGGGAATATACATCAAATTTTCTCTCGCAGGATACAGTTTCTTCTTCACATGATGTAATCGGAAATTGTACTGTTTGTGGGCGGGGCAAGTTGTTAGTGATGTAAAACATGGGCGGATATTATTCAAATATGTTACTTAGTGATGTGGATCCGTAACAGAAAAGGATTCGAATTGCCTGAAAAAATCCCATATTGAATTTAATTTATAAAATAATGTTTAAATCAAAAATTGTGTCCTTAATATTTTATTGTGTGGTTAGTAGTTTTTTTTAAAAATATGTTCTGTATCTACTAGCATCTTTGTACCAGCTGTGACTGTTTTCGCTTTGTTGCATATCTTCTCAAACCTTATTGTTTAAATTTTGTTCTTTTTTTTCTAACTACAGGCTGTGTGCAGTTGCCAAGCGAAATTATTTTGGTACATTAAAATGTGCAGTTTATACTGCATAATAGTCAATACTGCATAAAGTCAAACATATGCTCTCATAAACCGTGACCTCCAGGGAAATTCAAATACTAAATTAAAATGTGCAGTATAAAAAAAACAAAACATTTTTGCAATGGATGCAGCTCAATTAATCAGTTTCTGAATAACAACGTTTTGCAATTTCCTGCAGTGATCTTGGTCACTAGTCACATTGATGGTTTTAATGAAAGCAACGGTACCGCAACAATTCATGACCTGTCAACCCTGATACTCAGGACAATCTACCAGCCTCAAAGCACTCAATACTTAAACAAATATCTCTTTGTAACACAACACACACTCCCACCCTCTCCAAAGCCACAGCCTTACCCTGACTGGGAAAAAAAAGTACAGTTCGAGCATGCACTTGTCATAACATCAAAATGTCGACATAATCACACAAGGTTTAAAAGCAGAGCAGATGTTGTCAGTTAGGCATGACCTTTAAACATTTTTTTTTTCTCATGTGATTGGCAGTTTGAGAAAATGTTTGCTGAGCTTGATGTTTTTACACCATGCAAGTGCATCCTGGAGCTAGTAGTTGTTTGTGTTTTTCATATACGACAAGCGGTAAAAGGAAATAGCTGTGAAGATGTGATTTCAGAAAACATTGATATCTCAAATCCCTTCCTTTGCAAATGAAGTAGTTCAGAAAATATGCCCATAAATTGACATCGTTTAGAAGAAATAATTTCTTTAGAGCAGAATAGGGACTTAAATCTAAATTATTCAGTGCCTCTTTTTTTACACTCAGTTAAGAAACATCTAAATGCCTCAGTATTGTTCATCTTTTGAGAGAACATATGGACACTTAAACGCAATCTCTGTCCATTCATTCCATCCAACACCAAATGTGAATTTTATGCAACGTCACCAAAGCTCATAAAAATCCAATCTGTGCAGTTTGTTTATCTGCTTTTATATTCAGATTTAAGGATAGTGGAATCCCAGAGTGCTCAGTACTGGTGAGCCAATATATATACTAGAGATGTAACAATATCAAAATTTCACGGTACGGTATTTATTGAATCTTTTACAAAAAAAACAAAACTAATTAAGAGGCTCAAAAAAAGTGCCAGAAGTGTTTATTAAACGATTTACATGAACACTGAACATATTTATAGCACACACATTAGCCATCTATCTGTAATGAAACAGGAACTTCAATTGTAATAACAAAAAATTATTAAACCTTCCACACATCCGATTTAAAACCCGCTTTAGATTGCTAGATGACATCATATATCAATTTGCATATTCATTACGTCACGTGTGTGTCATATTATCTTGCTTCTCTGTGGTCAGATAATGTTATTCAATGCACCCTAATTCTCAAAAGGAGTCTCTAGATTTGTCGCTAGTCGCTTTAAGGGAAAAATGTCGCCAAGGGGGTCTGAAAAGTCGCTAAATATAATGACAAAGTTGCTAAGTGACACAAGACCGCAAAGAATGATGGGCACGCTTGGGCTGATGGGAATTGTAGTTCCCGCCACCTCCCGTTCGCTCCATTCGCCTCAGCAAACTTCTCAGAAGACCTATTATTTTATCGAGTCACGCGACCACGGTATTATCGAAAAAAATTAATATTGCGGCACGACGGTATTTACAATACCGTTACATCCCTACTTACTACATAAGTTCAATACAGATTAATCTTTGTAAAAGCTTTGGTTGTTTGATTAGCAGACCAGCTAGGTATTTCTAGGCTGCCACGTCTTTAAGACTAAATGCACAGATCTAAAACTGACACACCTTTGCTTTCTTTCTTCAGCTGTATACGTTAACTTAAGACATGGGCATAACCTACTGTGTTTACTACAATACTTTCCAAAATGGGCATTTTAATGAAACTTTGTGTTTCTGTATCTGTCCGTTAAGGCGCTGAAACATGGTGTCTGAATCGCGCTGCTCTCTCTCTCTTTTTCTCTCTTTGGGCACAGCGGATAACAGGATTCGAGTCCCAATTTGACTTCTCCTTTATCTGAAAGGTCTGAAATTGCTTGAACGTGTAAATCGGCAAAACAAAACTTGTGCAAATGACAAGTTCAACTATCATAAAGTGAAAGTTAATCTGTCTGGATCAAGAATCATCTACGATCTGTTACTTCGTGTACGCTATATGGGTGTTATTTCATGTACTGTATATGTACAGCAGCATGTTGTGGATGTATTGGCTGTAGCAAGTCTCTGTACTGTGGAGTCTATATATAAAATGTATTGTGTAAGTCCTTGTAGAAAGTATTGGCACAAATTGCAGCATCAGATCGAGTATATAAAGTGAATTTATAATGAACTAAAGGAAAACAAATGGGCCGCAATTATATGTGACTCTGTACCTAAAGAAGAGGTTTTGATTGTGTGAACAGTGGCTGCTGATATAATTACACAGCCAGGGAGCTTCTCTTCCTCTTGTTTCCTTCTCTCATCTCTAAATATTACACGGCGACATAAGAGCGTAGGATAAGATTGAGCTTGGTGTAATATCTTGTTGAGGCAAACACGCGCAAACATTTTTTTGGGGTATTGCAGCTGTTATATTAGGGCACACTGGTGCAGTGTTGAGAGAATTAATGATGAGTGTGTGCGTGTAAGATATATTTCATTTGTCTTGTATGGTGCCATATGTTTTGTTATAGTGTGTATGCATATATAAAAGTGTGTGTGTGTGCGTGTGCGGTACAACATACAAACCTAATTCATCTTACATATGTTTATGAATCATTGGGTTTGTTTGTGTGCGTCTGATTAATTGCTCTGGGACTTTGTGTTTCTCTAGATGTGTGTGTTGAAGAATGGCCTTGTGGGAATGCAGATGACTCAGCGAAATCTCAGGACAGAGAAGGAGGAGATGACTGTGAAAGTGACATCACATTTGGCGAAATGGAGCAAAGACTGGATCTACTGCAGGAACACCTAAACAGGTGAGCGAGCGCGAGAGAAAGGCGGATAAAGTAGGTCACACGAAAGAGTTAATCAAGAGAAAATGAGTTAAATCCTCAACTTTAATGTGCAGAACATTTCGTGCTGTCGAACCAACGGTGCTTGCCGCCATCTGCTGGTTGTATCATTGCATTAATACGCTTGTGTGGGTTTGTAGGCTGGAAGAGCAGATGACATCAGATATCCAGGCTATTTTACAGTTGCTCCAGAGGCAGAGCACTCTGGGACCTCCGGCGTACTGCACTGTGGCTGTCAGTCCAGACTACCCTAAACCCGTGCAGCCCGTCACTGCCATGAAGACACAGGTAATCTAAAGACACACCATCAGATCGGTTGCCAGATTGGGTGACTTTGCAATAGTACATTCAAAAGGCAGAATCTAGCAGTATGTTTCATCTGTTTTCATCTTTGCAGAGTCCCGATTTAGAGAACGCCTGCAAAGCCAAAGACTCCAATGCCTGCAGTTACCAGGGAGATGACCTCTGACGTCAGCACGCAACTCCATTGGGGACGGAGGGGAGAGAGTGGGAGGCTGGTCTCAACAGGCCCTCCTCTGATCCTGGCTGTCCAAGGGAGTAACATAAGGTCAAAGGTTACAGTAACAACAGAATCCAATAACAACAGAATTGTGTTTAATCATGAAGTTTGGGTTGTAATATTCCGAATTTTTTGAATCAAAATGCCTCGTAGAGGAGTCGCACGTCTGTATGCTTTCATGTAACTATGCATAAACAGAACAAAATCTACAGTAAGCTCAACCTCCTCCCTTCAAAACAACTGCAGCTACAGCTAGACTCAGGGTAGAGAAAACGAAACCGAAGAGTCATATGCAAAGAACTGAAAACGACCTTCTATATCCCTCATAGTTAGAAGTCAAAAAGCTGGTCAACAGATGCATTGATGCAGTATCAGTCTATAGGTTGTTCATTTTGTAAATATAGAAATTAAATGGCGGTCATACTAGCCATATTACTGAAAGATGCATGCTGGGGGGGGGAAAATGCAGTGTTTATTTTTTGCATGTTTCTTTAAAAAACAAAAAAACACTTGTCCTTATATCACTTATTTGAGATTTATATATGTATTTGCTTAACTATAAATTTCCTGGTATTCAGGAAGAATCTTTTACTTGAACTGAACTCTGCAAAGCAAAGCCTCATCATCTAACTGTCATCATCATCTCAAAATATCCCATTATTCTGCCCATATCAGATTTCCACAGGACAGTGACATTCAGAATCGACACGCTGTCCCTTCAGAGCCAACTAAGCATAGTAACAGTATTGTCAGTATTGCAATATCATGTCTCAGTATTGAATTTGACAAAACTTCGAAGGTCTAAGAACGTGTTAGCATTTTTTGGCCCTCATGGCGGGTAATTCTAACCATAGATGAACGTTTGACCACTCCACAAACACCTAGGGGCTTTTAAAACACAAAAACCCTGGTTAGATATCATTTTTAGATTTATGTTTTAATAACGTCTCGTCCATCTGTGGAAATGTTGCCACATACTGTTGTGTTATACTGTAAGTCGCTTTTTGTCCTCGTTTCTTTATGCAATTTCCAGGTTCATTTGAGAAGGTTCTTTCATTCTGAAGCTGTAGCAGTGTTTATCTGTAGAAATCTGTCTGGAGAATGTGATCTGCAGGTGAAAGCACTAGCTTTTGTAGCAGCAGTCATCTCTGGCCTTCCAGACGATAGATCTACATTAACAGAACCCACAGAATGCACACTTTTATTCTTGCAGTATAACATGGCATTGAGTTCATGTGTAGGAGGACTGCATGTTTAACCAAAGTTAGTTAGTTGAATTAATCACGTAATCACATTAAATGAGATGCATCGAAACACACAGTCTTCCTAGTGCCGGCTAAAACTACAAAAAAGACAAAAAAATAAATAAATAAACAGCTGAAAAATGTATGCATGTATTAATTTAGTAATTTACTCATAGGGTCATCAGATTTAGAGCTTCTTCGTGAACGGATGAATCTGATTGGCAGGCTGAAATCTGGAGGCAGAGCACCGTGACATATCAGTGTATGCTCATCTCATAGATATGTTGTTGGGTGTCCTGACTGGCTCGTGTGACCGCTGTGATCACGGCATGCGTTGACCTAACAGTTTCCTGCGAGACGGTCCAAGTGGTGTCTGGTGTTTCAGGAAGCTGGACGGAGTGGGTTTGCCTTAGGGGGGATTGTGGGACAAGGCCAGGACATGTGCCAGTGCGGGAAGAGAGCAAGAGAAAGATACGATACTATTGCGATCTTTTGCACAAACTCTTTGAAACATCTTGTACAGTGTCACTTTTTAAAACTAGTGCTGTTCGCAAAATTGTTTTTATGCATTTTTTTAAATGTTTGACACTGTATTTTATACAATGCAACACATAACAGCAGGTTAGAATGTTTTCTTCCTTGGATATATTGGTTTGTATTATATTTATGCTGTATATTGTGAATATTACAAGAGTTAACGCACAACTGTGTAAATTAATAAAGGACAGAATGCTTAATTTACAACGTTGCACACATTTTATTTCTGGAAAAACAGGGGTTCAGCAGGTTTGAGAAAGCTCAAACTTTTATTTTAGACCAAGCTACATTTATATTTATACCTTCTGATTGCACTGCAAAAATTGATGTTGTTCTGCAGTATTTTTGTACAGAAATCTAAAGATTCTTAAATCATAATACATTTACTTCAGAAACAAAATGACATTTTCTTTTTGGGTTATTTTACAAATGTATATTCCTGTAATATTTTAATGTGTAGATAATCATTTTTTTGCAATGAATGCAAGAATTAATTCCAAGACTTTATGAATGTAAGACACTAATTTAAGAATTTCTAATTTAAGACCTTAAGACCTGCAGAAAACCTGAAAAGCACACATATGTGTTTTTTGTGTGTGTGTATATATATATATATATATATATGGTGAGCACGATTTCACTAAGCACAAGATGTACTCTCATACTTAATTTGCTTTTGTAGCTCAAAAGGGCTAATAACTGTATTATTTCAATGCATATTACAGAGAATATCTTTATCAACAATTCTGAGTGTGTTTCTCTGCGTTACACACTAAGCAGCAGAGCAACCCCTGCCAGAACCCATTTTGCTGGCCTCTCTCTGGTCTTCAGGCTGAAGGTCCAGATATATGTGTTAGCGCGTAGTTTAGTTTTATAGACGGGGCATTCGTAGGTATTGCGTGTCTCCTGTCGGTCGTTTGGGATGGCTCGGACAGCTATAACAGGCATGCTGGGGGTTAGTTCCTTCAGGCGTGCTTCTGTGATTGTCCCACCTTGAATATCCCAGCGTGCACCTGCAGACACAAGCAGTGACTTGAGATTCAAATGCACCCAGACAGCTCAGGTAATATAAGAAAGCATTCTGATTGGCTGACAGAAGTGCCCTGTGCATGGTTGATACAGACCTTCCATGTAAAGGCCATAGATGTAGGCTCCTTCTCTGGCTGGCTGGTTAAACTCCTCTTTGAACTTCTTGGTCACATCCACTGTCAAATTCATCTTGTCCAGTGGCCATTCATTCTTACGTGCCAAACTCTGCATCACAGCTGCAAAGACGATAAATGTATGTTATTGTCAGATTTCCACAAAAATATTAGAATGGTATATTGGAATGGTAGTATGCATACATAAATGTTTGTATAATTTATATACAAGCTTGTGAGTATGTGTTACTGTACCTGTTAGAAAAGACTGAGGGTTAAATAGACCAGAGATCCAGACCACACTAGGCAGAGAGAGATCGTGGGTCCAGCTGTCTAACTCTCTACAGCGGAGTAACACGTCATTATACCTGATTGGATACACACAGAAATCAGCTTTTAATATAGCTTCAGAATTTAGTGAGTTGACAGCATACAAAAAGGCTGCAAAACTATGATAATGAACAATACTATTTCCATTGAGTTCACTTCAGTGCATTCCGGGATCATTTTATCAACAAAATAAGATATCCCATAATATCTTAATACTTTTATAATAAATTTAAAGCTAATATTCAGCTATGCAAACTTGTATGGGTTTTTGTCAAACCGACAGGCTTATCATTAACTAAAACTTCAATTTTTACCACTTGAAATAAGGAAAAGAAAAAAATAGCAAGTAAAATAAACTAAATGAAGTGAAAAGAAAAATACAAACCTATTAGAAATAATGAAAAAAACTTCTTTTTTTTTTTTATTTAAATGAAAACAAGATTTAAAAAAATAATATATACTTCAAAACATTTACAAGATCTGCAATAGTCTATCAGTGCTCACTGCTTACCACAGTCCAAGGCTGTATATAGAGGGGTAGGCCAGTCTGGCCCAGGTGTCCGGAACGTTATCAAAAAACAGAGCTGTTTGTATCAGCTCCATCTCTGATGAAATAGCCAGCTCTCCCTGCCGGAGAAAACAAGACTGGTTTACATTCATACTTGTGAAGCCAGGCTTTTAAAGTCCCCTGTGATAAGAAAAGTACGAGTCATAAATTTGAAATCAATGATACGATGCAGCTGATTACAGACTAGCATGGAATAAAACTGAATAACAGCGCACCTTTAGCCCCAGGTCCAGCTCTTTGAGTGAGCGTCTTATTTCACTGAGGAGAACGTTCATACGCTCACACTCCTGGAAACACACCAGAATGTAGGGCGAGCGTTCGGCTGTTTTGGACGTGATGTCAGACATGTTGTACTCCTCTGGTAGTTTTTCCAAGATGTCATCCAAGATCGTCTTCACCTGAAACCGCAGTGGCATAAGCAGTTTATTACAGCAATATATGATCTGCAGACCTGCAGCCTTTCAAAAGCCCAGAAACAGACAAACAGACCTTCTCTTCGGTGGTCTGTGAGGCTCCTTCGCCCATGTTGGAGTCTCTGGACTGCAGCTCCAAAAGTGTGTGGAAGAGGCTGTCTGATGTCACTGTAAGAAACTCAATCTCCGCATTTGGATGCAGCCCATAATGCACTGGGCTTTCGTGGGGCAGCATCTCCTCTATGTACACATGATAACCCTGGTAATCCAGGTTAGAGGGCACAACAAAACCTGGGGCCAGTGACAACTTCCTGTCAAACTAAGAATAAAGGAGAAAAGTGTTAAAGGTCTGTGTTTGTTTGTTTGAAATGTGTATCAGGAGCCAAAATACATGGGAATCAACCAATAGTAAAAATGTCAAATCTAATAAACTAATTAGTTTTATGTTCTGGACAATCAATATCAGAGAATAAATGTCTAAATACATTTTTGTTGAAATAAATGAGCAGGACAAATCTCTAAAAAATGCTGAAAGTGAATTTAGGTATAATTTAGTCTGAAAAATGTATCTTTAATTTGAAGTTTACTGAAATGTTTCATGTAACAGTCATTTTTAAAGATTGACAACAGATAAAGTAAGCCAAAACTAAAAAATATGGCAAATGCTTAAAAACATTTAAAATGAAAAATAAAACAATTTTTTTAAAAAGTATTAATTATGGCCATATTGTACCAATATATAGTGCATTCCCACTAAAATCAGTCATTTCATCTTCATGCTTGAATTGAACTGCATCACAACATTATGTAAATTATGAAAAATGAATTTGAGTTTGAGTGTGAGTGTACACCTGGTTAGGCTGCATGTACTCTTCCAGGTAAGTCCTGCACAGTCTCCTGTCCCAGTCATCAGTAATGTGACCTCCGTACATGATCTCACCAAACAGGTAGCGAAGGTCTTCCCATGGTACCTGGGCAACACATGTTCGATTACATAGCTCTGTATTACACACACACACACACTCAAAAAAAGATGAGTTTTTCTCTCACACCTGTGAGTTGGCTTCTAGGTAGTTGTAGAGCACATTCACTGATATGGTGAGATCTCCCGTGTTAAAAGGGTACTTCCTGTTCCAGCCTTGTGGCCCAAACTTCCTCCTTTCAGCCACACAAGCGTGGAAATAGCACAGCGAGAACAGGATGGTCTTAAACTCCTGCTCGCGGGAACACTGGTCCAGAATGTCCTACACAAACACATCTGCATGTTTCTGAAATTCTATTTTCTCATCCACCAAAGCCTCCATCAAACCCGGAGAATGGATTCAAAAATGGTAAAAGTGATCTATTTAACTCTAGGGGAGTTGGAAAATTTGCCTATTTATATACAGCTAAAAATTGAACCAATAGAACTTCAGTGGGGCCTCAAACACAACACTCCACTTTTTTTCATTCTGTCTACCTGATCAAAGTTGTCCAGAGCAGCATGTAGATTGGCCAGCATGCCTGTGGGTGGCTCATTCGTGATTTTGATGGAATTTTCTAGAATTCCCTGAGGAATGATGTGTTCTTGCGGAGTGGGAGAAGGTTCTGCGCTCATGAACACTCGGTAGTCTTGGTGACTGTTCACACAGCAACGCTCTAGAAGCTTCTCTAAACTTCCCAGCCACTTTGCCACAAGGTGAATGTTCTAGAAGAAACACAAGCATAAGATATATGCACACAATAACAGAAATATACAAAGTACAGATAACAGACACCTGTAAAATGACCCAGTGGCCCTCTTTAGAAGCTTTTTTCATGGCAAGCTCAGCAACGGACTCCTGGCCCTGCCCTAGAGAAACATTATGGAGCTTCCCCAGGTCTATAGTGAAACTCAGCTTCTTACCTAAACATGTACACAGAAATACACAACAGCTTTGTTCACAATGTCATTTCAATATCCCATTCAAATCTGTTTATGATGTTTTTATGAACCAATGGGCCTGGGTTTGACTGGGTCAATATGCAATACCTCATTAAAAATGATGACACACTCTATGAAATACTTATGTGAAATTTTTACCAAGAGACTCAACATCTTTTAGGGGGTCCACTCCAGGGGACAAGATGAAGAACACAGGTGAAGCAGGACCACACTCTTTAAACGAGCGTGCAAACTCCGTCTTCCTGCCTTCTGTGTACTGTACGCCTAGTTTCTCTTCAACAAAGTTCCTACACAAGGAAACAGACACGTTTGTTATCGTTTTCTTTGTGTGGATTATCATTTTTGTACTAAATGTATCCCAACTTTACATTTGTACAATAGGTGTTCATTAAAATATTATTTAGTGTGTTTGTTAATAGGTGTGTTCCAAATGAAGATATTTTTTAACATTTACTAAATAAAAACCAACATTTGTATGCTTCAGTACATGAAACAGCCTTATGACAGCCTTATGCAGAGACAAGATCACTTTACACTAGGTATACGGTATTAAAACTTCACGACACGGTAATACCTCGGTATGAATGGCATGGTATGGTATTTATTGAATAATTTACAGGGAAAACAAATCTAATGAAGAGACTCGAAAAAATTACATCAGTGCGTCATATTATATTGCTTCTCTGTGGTCAGATAATGTTATTTAATCCACTCTAATTCTCAATATAACTGTTTTCACTGATATTTTTAATGGTTTCTGTTGTCAGAAAAACGGAATGAA
>JAUCMU010000104.1:4395403-4414280 GCA_032275025.1 Enteromius treurensis
GGCCATATATGTGTACATGTTAATGAACGGTTCTTACATCGGCGCATGTCCTCTGACGTAACGTTAGGAGCTAGTGATAATGGATGATGACGTTTAACAGTGTAGTAGTGGTGTCTCATTTCTTAATATTTAACCCTTCCCCTTTCCACTTTATTTCAAGGGGCAAGGGGTAGGCAAAGGGGTAGAAAATAGAATTGGGATTGGGCCTCTGTGTTTCTTGGTTGTTGTCGTCACATGACAAAAGCACTAAATATGCAGATATTAATAATGGCAGTCAGACATTAACCTACACATCATTCAGCCATATTGGTTAAAAAAGGACAAACCTTCATCTCAATCTCTGCGGCTGTGTGTTTGGTGCTCTCCAGTTTCTCCACCAGAACGTTGTCTCCCAAAAAGTTACTCTCAGCCGCGAACAGGCGGGTCAATAACTCATCCTCGAGCTGCTTTAGCTCGATTTTAAACGTGTTCTGCTGTTTAGTCAGCTCTGACTGCAGATCCACACAAATACCCATCAGTAACACTTAAAAGGATTTACAGATCTGACTAAACGAGTACCCACACACACACACCTTGAGATGTTCAAGGTCTGGTCTCTCCAGGTTGACCACCTCTGCGAGCAGCTGGTCCTCGAGCCCATCCCGTGTGACAGTGAAGTTGATGAGAGTGGTCTGAGCCTGGATCTCAGGTTTATAGTGGGGGTTTGCCAGCTTAGTGTGCAGAATCAGTCGGAAGTCTGGATGGAAATAACATTCCTTATCACCCACTTTAATACATCTGCAGAGGGGAGAAGAAAGGTGAGAGGACTATTTGTTATACTGAGAAAATTATTTGTGGTTTATTGTGTGGAATACAGTGTTTCTGTGCATTACCGCTGTATTGTAGTAGTTTACCTGCCCTTCTTGATGGTGTGTCGGCTCAGCAGTGGATCAATAACTGGTTCAATTGTCTCTTCCAGATTCTCAATCAATACAGGCTCTCCTGAGACTACGGCCTGTTCAAGCACATCCACATACCTGAAGCAACAACGACAGAATACATGTTGCTAAAATAAGTTACAACAATAAATACTGTCTTAAAGATAACAAAAATGGCATTACCGAACCAATTACTGCTGATATATTTATATGACAATTATGCAGTATTGAATTTAATCCATAAGGATTTAACTGAATAAAAATTAGAACAAAACCAGAAAAATAAGAATATTCATTATTAAAAAAAAAAAATTGCACAGAATATTTATACCGTCATTATTTTCGCACTGTGTAAAATCTCTTGAGATGTAAATTCTGCCGTATGTTAATCGAGCTCTCACCCCTTCTGGCTGAGGTTAATGACCTTCAGACTATTGCCATAGCGACTCTTGAGCCACTTGATGCCCTGCAGCTGGGGGTCAATGAGCAGAGGCCAGCGCTCACAGTTGGTCAGTATAGTGGCATTCTGGGTAGAAATCTTATCACCTGGCAAGCCCTCATTATTCCACTGAGCAATGGTAGCACCATCTGTTAACATGGAGACGGGATCTAAGCCCTCAGTCATTGGAATGGGCACCTGAAAGTCATTAAGAAACACACAAAAACAATAACAGTGATTCATATTGTATACTATCATTACTATCCTTATAAAAGGACTGCATGACTATATAAGACTCCTCAAGAAAAATTATACTGTTAAAAGGAAGGCCTTTTACACTAGACCTGACAGCAAACCCATACACTGAAAGCAGGAAGGTTAGAAAATGGTAGTTTAAAAAATAAACACATTGTAAAGGGGAAAAATTATAAAATGCCATGCAAGAGCATAGGGAGTCTGAATCTGAATATATATATATATGTATATGTATATATATATATAATACATTTTCATCCAGCATTGACACTTCATCAGATATATATATATAAGCATGCAAACATCCATGTATATATTTAAGAAAACTTTTTTGTTTGTATATTAATATATATGTGAAATTTTACAAAATATATAATGTATGTTTGTCTTTATATATATATATATATAATAAACACACATTACCCAAACTTAAATCCACAACTTTGGATGTGATTAATCATGATAAATCATTACCCAGCACTAGTTTTTATAACTGAAACAGAGCTGAATGTAAAGAATCCATTTGTTTCAATATCCCTCTATACTCTTTAAGGTTTCTGAACTTTTTAACAATACGCATTTTTAGCACACTAACAGACAATGTCAGTACTCGAGACAATCCGTTTCCATATACACACCTTCTGGGCACGCAGGTAAGGCATCCAGAGGTTATGGAGTAACTCATGTCTGTATCTCTTGGAGAACGAGCCAGCGTAAGAGATGAAGGCCGCGGTGAGGAGAACGTCTCCACACAGAGTGGCTTCTTGCTCTCGGTACTGAGCCACAGAGTGACCCCAGCGTACGTTTTCTGACTGAAGTATGCATGCATTTTTCACAAAAACACCAAAAGAAAAACAGTTTGCATATAGAGTACAATTTCACATTTAAAAGTAGCATGACAACATAACAAGTTAGTATGGTGCAAAAGAAGAAACCAGTGTAAGCTGACCTCTAAACCCTTGACCAGGCGGTTGGCCAGTTGGATGGTGGTGTTGGTGTGGTTCACCTCGTCCTGACAACGGAGTTTCTCTGATGTTGCTTTTTCAAATGCAGCTGTCAGTGTGTCCAAACTACCATCCAACTCCTTCCCATTTCAAAGACACGCATTTGAGATTATACAGTACATCTTTGTAAAATACTGATGAGATAAGTAAGCAAGTAAAAGACTTACAGCCAGCTTCTTTCTGATAATCTCTAATTTTTCTGCAGCCTCAGCCAGATCAGCGTTTGCCTGAGCCAGACACATCCTTTTCACCTCCACCTCACAGAACACCTGATTAAAACCAAGCACATTTTTAAACAATATCAGAACATTAGACTCTGGAAAGACAGACTGTGGATGATGCAAATGGATGATTTTTAAACCAAAATAATTAATAATAATATTAGCAGCCATTAAAACATTAAACAAGGCTGCAGTTATTTAATTGAAATAAAGTAAAAACTTTTTAATTATGTTTTATATGTTATTTATTTATTTAATGGCAGATCTCACTCTAAATCAATTGAATGCATCTTTGCTGAATAAAACCTTTAATTTATTTAAAAATCATATTACTGATCTACACTTTTAAACAGTAGGGTATAAAATACAATACACAACAAGAATGCCAATCAAAACAGTTTAAATAATTACATATAGTCTTTTAGGTTGCACTGAAATGTTCTTGTTCCAAGTACTATTATATATATATTTTTTTTTTTTTTTTTTTTGAAGGTATTGTATTATTGTTTATTGAATGAAATAGTGTTTACTCACATATGTCTGGACAAAGCAGCATAGAGGAGAGAAGCAGAAAAACACACTGTAAATAATACAATCGCAAAACAAACACAATGAGAAAGGAGTCACACAATATAATGGCAAATAAAACATTAATTAAGTGAGCACATTATGCATTTTGTGTGCATCTTGATTGTAAATATACTTTAATTAAACTGTATATACTTATTAATGTATGTTGAACTACACTGGATCTGAATGATTATGACGGTGTAAGGGAGCAGAACCTCGTGGAAGCGGATGATGTTAATGACCCAGGCAGAGAGACCGGCCGCTGCAGATGATTTCAGACGCACAAACTCTGGATTAAACTCGGGATCACTCAAATACTCTTCTTTGACCACACGCACTGTGGCTTCAGGGATGTGCTCTTTATCGAAATTAATCAATGCCTGTAAAAAGTCATCCACCTAAACATAAACACAAAACAAAGTTGCACTGCAATATAGTTTTACTGCCAAATTAATAATTCATCTCGACTAGCAATATTCCATTCGAAAACTCAATAATCAAGATTCAATAAAAATATTTTACTCTGAAAGGTTGGTAACTGGAACAAATATCAGGCTTTTGTTTATAGAAGGAATCAGAGGTAAAAGACAGATTTCCAGAACTAAAGTTAAATGTCAGCAGAATTAAAGCAAAAGTGACACATATAAAAACCCTGAGGGTAAATCTTAAATGTCAGCTCTTCACACACTCACTTTACTCATGACAACTTTAGATGCTTTCCAGCTGCGATCCTTTGGGATGCGGCCATTAGGAGACAACAGCACCAAAACAGCCGCAGACACATTAGATACGATGGCAGGAGGATTCGGAAACGTCCGCAACTCTGTTAGATTCAACTATACACACACATAAAATCCTAATTACAATCTGCAGATGAAAACAAAACGCTTGGATTCTGTGTTTGAGAGCGGTTCAATACAGTAGACAAAACACATGCTTTAGCGCATGTCCATACAATCAGTACACACCCTGTTGAGTGTGTTGAGCGCTGCATTAGCTGCTTGTAAAGCTGGCTCAGCTTTGGCCAGATCTGCTTCAGTCTCCTGTTGCTGCTTGGTCACTTCTGCTTGGATTGCTTCGACCTGATATTACAATCATTATTTTGGACATGTCTTTTAACAAAAAGTACTTATAAAAAAATGTGAAATGCCTGTGTATGATTTTGTGCATATGGGGGGAGATATCTGCATGTGTGTCTCACTCTTTGCTCCTCTGCATCTGCTACACTCCTCTCCTGACTGAGCTTCTCACTCTGCTGGCCGATTTTAGCGATGAGAGCTTCAGTATCAGTGTTTCTTAGTTGCAGCTCCACTTCCTGTGTGGCTAACTTAGCTTTTAGATCCTCCACCTGAGAAAGTGGTTAACATAACAACTAAAGGTAATATAAAACTGAAGGTACAGTAAGCTCTGGGACTGAGGATATGAGATTTAGATTTAACCGTTTTAAGGTTATTTTTAATTTTTGCAGCTCTTCAGTTTCCACAATGGAATGCACTCACAGCCTTGTTTATGCCAAAAGAACAGAGAAATCATTCACAGGAAAGGTAGATCACATATTTATAGCTTCCACTGTTTACTACAGTTTGGAAGAGGACCCCGTGTATAGATTTCAATGTGAGGTTGACCTGTGATGCAGTGGTCAGTAGTTTCTGCAGGCCGTTCTCCAGACGCTCCATCTTCTGGGTCACTTCTCTTCTTTTTGTCCCCAGCAAGTTGCCGTAAAGTTTCATGAACTCCAGGAAGCTCTTGGGTGTGGTGTAGTTAAAACGTTTTTCATTCTGTTGATACTTTACACTGACTTCATTCACACTTGTGTGAGCAAAAGAGATAAACTCACTGATGGACACCCTCACTGCCGGCTAGGGAGAAGGAAAACATGTCTGGGTTAATTAGGTTTCACTACCGTTCCAAAATTTAAGGGACATACATTGTACATAAAATGATCACAAATACAGTAAAACAGTATTATCAGTGTTTCCTAATTAGTAAAAATATTACAAGTTAAATAACTATTTCTATTGTAATGTTTTACATGTGATGTTTATTCATTTATTTCTGTGACAACACAGCCGTTACTTTAGTCTTTAGCATTTTTTTTATTCAAGATTCTTTCATGAACGAAGTTAAAATTAACAGCATCTATGAGAAACATAATAAGAAATTATGATTAAAAATAAAAAAATTTAAAAAACACATCCTCCAAATTGTCCCTAGCCTCTGTTACCTCCAGGCCAGAGATATTTTGTATAAAAGTGCTGCTGACGGACTGCAGTGCATGCTGGGGCCAAGGATGAAACCAGTCAATGGCGGTGCAGTTCACGAGAGCCGGAAACTTTCGTGCGCGTGTTCGAAGAGTGAAGCCAACCGGAGAAAAACACAGCACCACCTACAGTTCATTGAGGGGCATTACTTCAGAGTCATATTAACGTTTTTATTCACAATATATACTTAAGATGCAATTTTCTAAATAAGGAAACCTTAAGCTGTCTGCGTATCCGATCAATGAAGAAATTCCAGCAGTTGTCACGTGTGTCCAGCAGACCAAGCGCCCTCAACTCCACTCGAATAGAGGTGACAATCATATCAACCTCTTCTTCACTGAATAGGTCAGGTATATCTCCTACACACATAAATAATGAGAGCTACTGACAGGAAGGAGAAGGAAATGTGAGAGGAGTTCACAATGTGTACCTGATGCTAGCATGTCATTGATCAGCACCAGGAATCTTTCATCAGGAATCTGGGCATCTGTGTGCAGGAAGACGGTGCCAATATTCTTCACTCCCACCTTTATGTACAGCGCAGCGATATCACTCTACAAAGAAAGCAGAAAAGGTTGGAAGTAGAAGGGAAGACTTCTCACAATATTTCATATTATGCTTCAAATCAAAAGAGATCGTTGAAAATGCAGTGAGTGTGTGGGTGTATTACCCTCAGGTCGCTGATGCCATAACCCTTTCTCAGTGTGATCTGAAATACTTCCAGGGCGCTGAGAAAAGCAGCCAACCGACACAGACTCTGTTTCCCGCTACCACCTACTCCAATCAGCAATGCATTCCCCACAGGACACTCAAGAATACGACTTATCCTACAGCTACACACCAACACACACACACATCAGTAAGGCTCCAGTTGCACCACTTTCCACAAACAGAATGCAAAGCAAATTTAAAAAAGGAAATTTCTCAACAAAACACGATTCATTTTTTTGGATTGTCAACATCAGAAAGACAAACTAAATTTTATATTAGCTGTTTCATGCATTATTTGTTTAATATGATATAAATACTGTTAAATACAGTTTTAAAACCCTAAACGTTATTTTCTAGCCAGCTTACATGTGTTGCATGGCTTCTTCAAACAAGACCAGGTTCATGTCAGAGTACAGCTCATTATAGTGCTCAAGAGCATCCATCAGGGTCTTCTGAAGCTTCTCCAGGTCAGTCACCTGTGCATAACGCGGCTCACCCACACCGTGAGCGAAGTGGGAGTAGATCAATGGCTGGTTGATAAAAATAGACTCATCTATACCCTACAAAGAGAAAGCAAAGTATTATATTTGATAAAGGGTGTTCCAGCTCACTGGAGGCCCCACCTGGGTTTTGAGAAATTATGCTCACCTCAAAGTATCTCTTGCCTGTGTCTAGCAGAATCTTATTGAACAGCTCCACGTCTTTCTCCTCCATCAGTTTGTCTGAATACACACGAGAAGACTCGTGCAGCCATAGGTGGACTAGGTCTATAGGGTACCGCACTTGCTCTGGCAGAGCGAAGAGAATTCCCTACACACACAAAAACGTAGGCAAACAAAAAACAGCATGTTAACACTAATATGTATAAAGTGACCAAACTACCAATATATACACTGGCATAACTAGGCCTCTGTATTCACACATATGGCCATAGTACTCAGTAATTGCACAGAGGCACACACTTTATTCTGTCACACACCTGGAAGATGTTTGAAATGTCTCTGAGGTTGAAAATGTAGTGGAACCGAATGGCTGTTGGAAGGAAGTTCTGGCTCATTTTCTGATGCAGGCAGATGGCAGCTTGGACCAGTGTGTTGGTCATGCGACTAACACCATAACTGTAGCCACCTTGCTGGAAATGACCACTCAGAATGCTGCTGTATATAGTGCTCAGAGCCTCCGCACCAGGGAAATGTACAGCAAACACTGAGAAATGCCTCTGTCAGTGGAAAACATGAAGAGAAAAAGAAGTGTGGGATCTAAAATCGTGTGTGTATTTGAACAGGACTTTCTTTTTTTTGGTAAACACTGATTAAATGGTAAAGGCAGACTAACCCTCCTTCCAGGTCGGACGTGATGGTTTTTTTTTAATAATTACTTATAGTCTATCTTTCTGTAGTATGCTGGACTTGACTGCACCCTTTAATATTTTGAACTCTCAAATATTCCTTTATCACCAGAGTGCCTCAGGGTTCAGTGCTTGGCCCTTTCATTTTTGCAATATATCCAACATTACTGGGGTCAGCATTACATCAGGCCCAGCATTTAATTACTACTGCTACACTGATAGGTCATCACATCCATTAAGGCCAGCCACACAACAGGAAGTCTTGTATGATAACCAGTTGAAGTTTACTGACAACCCCTCCTATTCAAGAATCTTTTTCACTAGGCTCTTTTCACGGCTACACTTGATTCTTAACTGGATATGAATTGGTTGTTATAATTACATCTAATCAAAGGTGAAATATTGTTATGGCTACATTTAGAAGAGTGCTGGATATGTTGTTGTTATGGTTACCTGTAGTCGAGGGTTAACTGAAAAGCTTCCTGCTGTTGGGTTCATGCAGGTGATGTACTGACAGTTATGAATCTCCTTGAGTACTAGTCTCTGACGGTCATACCTACAAAAAACAATACATTTTAAAACTGTTTCATACCGGCTTTGAAGTACATGTTTTCTCATACCAGTGGGAGTAGTCCAGGTGCTGTCTGATAAGGGTATGAGGCTGCACAGTGCCATAAGCATCTACCTCAGGCATGTTCATGTCATCCACAAAGTAGATGAGTTTTTTAGCTCCAGGAGGAGCAAAGTTCCGGCCTGCCTTCTTCTCCAGAGGCTTCTCCAACACACCTACAGTTAAACAGCCAGTATGTAAATAATGCTTGCATCTGTGATGATGCATACCTAAAACATGTTGCATCTTGCAAATGTGTCCATATGATTGCTTACACGTGTGTACAGTTGTTTTTTTATATTGTTTATTCTTGCAAATGTGTCTGTGTGCACATGTGTGTTTTGGTGTTTTCCAGAGTATACAGTGTGCCCATACACAGCTTCCATTATCTCACTCACGTTGTAACATGGCTGAGGTCGTGTAGTAATTGAAAGGTACTTTTGCAACCACGAATTCCTCTTTGAGTTTGGCGATCTTATCCCAGACCAGGATAGTTTTTCCTACACCAGCATTTCCTACTAACATCACTGGCTTCCCCTTCTGCAGAAGTAACTCAATGAAGTATGTCAAGCAGATCGTCTCTGCCGAGTGCACCAATACCGTCTGTACACATAGACAACATTTTAGAAGGACAAAATATTTACTATAGAATAATATTCAGTTATAAGACACTGGCATAAAATCAAAAGCCTTCCTACTAAAGCCTGCATACAGCAGTTCTGTTCATAGAACACAATTAATGTGTGTCAATAGACATCCTTGGGCCATAATAGGGTAGTTCACCCAAACATTTTTATACTTTAGGTTGAACTATAAGATTTTACAAGAAATAAAACCCTGATAGATTGTATTATGAAAACAATGTATAATACAGACAGATGTTATATTTTGTGCTTTGTTCAAAACTGACCTGCAAAGGAATGTCAGGTTCCAGCTCAAAGGAAGGTGTGCGTTCACTCCAGGGAGTGAACCGTTTGGTGTTTGGGTCGATGTAGTAATCAAACACTGAACCCTGAGATGGAAACTTCACGGCTCTCATCTCCTTGCACCACCAACGGCTGAACTCTGAACGATAGTCTATTAGCTGAAAAGAGAAAATGTCAAATTTAACAGAAAGTGATAGATTACAAAAGGAAGATGTGGCTTTTAGTAAACAGGTTGTGTAAATTTTCATTACTAACATGATCCTGGAATAGAGCCCCTCCAAAGGCCCAGACACACGCAAACACAAAATAGAGCTCATAAAGCTCACGAGGAGAGTCTGGAGGGGTGTTTTCTTCAGTCAACAAGCAGTCCAGAAAACAACACAGCGTCTAATACACCCAAAGATCAGGTGCACATTAAAGTTACAGAAAAGTTTGTTTATATAAAAATGTGTGCTGGATTGTGTGTCTCTTACCTGTACCATGCTTGTCTCGGGTATAGGTGTGATTGTCTTAAGGTTGCATCTCACCTGCTCCAGACAGTAGGGAACATACTTGTCAAACAATATAGTAAGATTTGCTCGCTCAGATTGGGCCTGACGGGTGTCTATCCAGCTTGTCACATACCTGTCAATCAAAATGTGCGGCTGAGTGTCTCAAATTGCAGTATAATATTAGTGAGGTGAATACTAAAACTTACGAACTCCAGCCCAGATCCTGAGGGTTCACGTAAAGAATTCCAGCCCTAGATACTGTAGCTGGGGTTGCAGCCTTCAGGTGGCTGATCTCAAACAGTAAACGCATGGAGGGGGTCAGTGATACCCGCTCATTACTTGCCAAGGTAAGCACCTAATATTTACACACATCACATGCACACATAAATTGACACTATTACACAGTACACACATTTATGGCATTATTGTTTTATATCATGAGGACAAACCTTATTATCATCCATGACAGTGTTTAGTGACTCAATCCACATGGGGTCAATGTCTCCGTCTAGAACAATCCACTTCGGCCCATCATGAGTTATAGCAGAGAGTTCTCTCATAGTGGAGGAAAACAGACCTAAAACACATGTTTATACACACATAAAATACTATAATGTATCAATGTCGTTGCATTAAATAACAAAATATCAATGTCCTGCTTTTCTTAAATTAAGCTACTGCTATTTATACACTGTAGTTAAAAAGTGTTTTGTTAAAAATGTGTAATATTTTTCTATCTTAATTTGTTTTAAAATGCCCCAGTCCCCAGTGTCACATATTCTTGAGAAAGAATATTTGTGAAAAAACTGTTGTACATTTGGTCTATGATGAATAGAAAGTTCAAAAGAACAGCATGTCATTGAAATCATAAATATTTTGTAACATTAGAAATTTAATGTTTCACTTTTGAACAATTTAATTACTAGTTGCTGAATATGAAGTCTTCAGGACCCTTTCAACGGCAGTTCAATCTATCACCAAACTTAGCATTTATATAAATGTTTCAATTTAAAATCTTATTTTGTGCCTCATCAATGGTCCTAACCATGTAGTTTATTTTAGAACTTAATGAGACATAGGATTTCTCTTAGCAATAGACAAATAAAACACACACTCAAAAGTAGAGTGAAACAACTGCACATAAACACAAACACACCACAGCTGACAGCTGTCTACAAAGATGAACCTCAAACTGAACCACACTCCCATAAACACACACACACACACCATCTTTCCACTCCCGTGTAGCTGGGTGCAGGAAGCCAAACAGCTCATCAGTGGTGACAGCTTTAGGGTTGATGTCAGTCCAGATGGGCTTCAGTTTCGTGTTAGAGTAGGTCTTATGCAGCGTCTTTAAAATCTGACCCACAAACAACCAAATAAATAAATAATAATTAGTTTACAGCAACATGATCCACTCAACACATTTGAGCTGGGTAAACACAGTCTCTCGGCAAATACATAGAATAAGTAATAAACTCAAAAAAGGTCAGCGAAACCTTAAAAAATGACAAATTTATTTCTGTGCCTTTCTCTTTGTTTCTTCATTGGACTGACCTGACTTTTTCCTGTTCCAGGTCCGCCCACTACAAAAACAGAGTGTCTCACTGCCAACAGCTCCTCCAGCTGGGTCACCTGAGAGAAGAAGAAGAAGAGAAAAGAAACAGAGGAAGAGAAGTTGTGCAAGTAATCTATATCCAAAAACATAAAATGTTAAAACATTTGAACACATGAAACACACACCTTGAGTATGAAGTTCTCCTCTGGCTGAAGGTGAAGTTCAGCGACAGACCGGCGTACATTCTGTTCAAGCTCTTGGTCTCTTTTGCGTGGGATGTCCAGAAGAGGAAAGAGATCACTTATCAGGCCCAAGAATATCGGCACGTCACTTGTTACAACCTTCGGCAGATTAAAGTCTCGTAGAGCACGCATTAACACCTGAAAAACACACATACACCACATCCATAAACTGTTTTAAATTTAAAGCAACAATAAGATCTAAACTACAATTCCCATAAGCACCTGTTCTTCAGGACGACTCCTGACCTCCCTCTTCAGTGATCCAGCAACAACCAAGACTGACTTTATGGCCCTCAAGCCCCAGTCATAATGATCCTACAAGAAACAATTGTTGTTTGAAAGATCACCCAATACACAAGAGCATTAGGTATGTTTATGTATGAATGTATGTGAAGTACCTGTTTGGAAAGCAGCTCTTTGCAGAGTGTATAGAGGCTGATGAACTTGCGTGCGAGCAGACGTGCCTCTAAAAAACCTTCAGCCACCAGCATGATCTCACAGATCAACTCATAATCAGGAATCACCATTGCACATGGCCTGACACACATAGACAGAGCTCATGTTCACAAAGATCTATTTTTCACACATATACATCCGCAATTCTAATATTACTCTCTATTTTCATTCTGTTCAAAGCAAAACCCAAGCCTGCACCTGAAAAGTGCTTTAAGGTTCTCTGGTAGCTCAGTTCTCCCTGCATATCCAGGGTTCAGAGTGATGAAGATCCCAACTGTTGGCCTCAACTCAATCTCCTCCCCCAGGAAGTGAAACCTGATGAATTGAATGGAATGGGATGAGATGGTATAGAATGGGATGTTATCAGATGGAATGGAATGGAATGATGTGTGAGACAGTAAGATTAGTTAACAGGAAATTGTGAGATGGATCTGACCTTTGTTTCTTATTGCGAACTGCATCTTGAATGGTTTTCACCTGCACAGCGACCACAGACAGAACCTCCACTGAAATCCTGTTAAACTCATCAAAACAACCCCACACTCCAGTTTGGGCCAACCCTATATAGATATTACCTATGGACTGAAAAAGGCAGGAAGAAAGAGAAAGAAACAATGCATTTAGTCAAGAGAGGTGCGCTAATAGTGTTCCTCATATATTGCATTGTGTTCTGCTAACCTTGTAGTCCATTTGCTCTGAGCAGTTGAACACATAGACCATGATGCCGAGCGATCGCCCAAGGTCTTTGGTGGTTTCTGTCTTGCCAGTTCCAGCAGGACCAGAGGTAGCTCCACTCATGGTGAGGTGCAGAGACTGAGTTAGAGTTATATAACATCTGCCGGGTACAATAATCAGCATAGTCAAATAATGTCAGTAACCAGCACACAGTAACTGTGTTTGACACTAACCGGTCAGTAAGTGGTGTTATGACCAGTCTGTTGGTATTCCCTAGATACTCATAAGAGAACTGAAACTGTGCATCACAGATGTTGATGTAACAGTGCTTCTGCTTCTCATCCCATCGGTGCCGTAACTGTGACAGCCATGCAAACGCCTGTCCACTGGTGACCTAAGACACAGATCATTATGATGTTATCATATTTCTTCTTTCCAAACCCTTATTTAAGGCTACAGAGTTACTGGTTTTATTACCTTCTGAGATATGAGTTTAGCAACTACATCACGAGCGTGGACATCAATAGTACAGATGGTCATGATCTTCTGTCTGTCTCCAGGGGTGAGGTCACCCAGCAGCACGTTTATCAGAGAATTCAGCTGACCGATCTAAAGTCAGTCACAACATCAACATCAAGTAAAAGATAAGAGCAGTATTTGTGTATTTTTCTCTACCTGTTTTCGGTTGTAGTCTTTCAAGGCAGTCTCAAAACCCTCCTCAACCCTCTCAAAGGCAATGCCCACATCAGTCGCCCACCAAATTTGACTGCCAGTCAGTGCTACCTGAGAACCAAACATCCAAACAGGCAGTTGTGGTTAAGTGAGTGAGTCAGAAACATTTATAAACAGCGACATTTAAGTGTTTCTGATCCACTAAAATGAAACCACTCAGTTAAAAGTTATAATTTGGGAATCCAACCACAATGGTTGGACTGTATGTTTTTTAATCACTAAAATCAATCAATTTATAAGAGTCATTCACCTTGGAAGTGCTCTACACTGACGCAAAAATATGTTTGAATATTTGTTCAAATATATGTTTGCATCAGTGTAGTGCAGTTTTAGTACAGTGTGCCATTCATTTCTGTGGAAATCATGCCATTCTGGCATTTTTAAAATATTGCGAATAAATCCTCAACCTTACAAATCTTTTATTAGATTTCTCATACACTTGAGCTACTATATTTATTTTTGTGTTTCCCTCATGTTGGACAACCCCATATTTATTTGGCAGCAGACAACTAGAGCGATATAGGTTATTTACCCTATGTTAAAATAGCTGGATTTTCTGCTCTTTATACTACTACTGCAAATAGTGGAAATTATCTGCACCTCAGTATTGTAGTACATTATAAAACAGCATGCATCACGTCAAAATGAGTGCAACACATGTTAGTGTAAATAGCCACTGCCAACATGGCGGGCTGTTTGCACCTACTGCACGAATATTTATTTTACATTAGATAGCAAGTGTACGGTTAGGTTTAAGTGAAGCTTCTACTGAAAAAGGTGAGTTAAAAAGTCACTGACACACTAATTAAAATGGAACCAAACACACCTGCGCCGGGTAGTCCAACAGCCACTGGTCTCGTGGCTTGTCTTCATATGCTGCCACAGCCTCAGAGATCTCCTGGCGAACAGTGGAACGCATGGCCTTCTCCAGAGCATTCAGCCAACACTCGGCCTGTTGCATGATAGACAGACAGACTGTTTCTCAAACGCAGCTTCTAAAGGTCAAATGTTATGTGTGTCTCATTGTGTCTCACCTGTCCCTCACACACACAGGGATGTGAGAAGGGCACATACTCTCCCTCTCTACTGTACATTCCTAAGGCAACGGGTGTTTTGGGATCCAATCCTCCATTATCTTCCTCATCTTTAAAGCTCAGATCAGCCAGATTGTCAAAGAGCTTCAGCAAGTGTCGAGTCACCTGTGCATTATTCATTCACACACACGCACATCATTTGAATGACAAACACACTTTCTTTTGTAGCAGTTCTGTGCATCATAATTATTATAACAGCACCTCTCTCGGCTGAGTTCCCTTAGAAACTATTTCCAGCAAGTCACTAGCCGAGACAAAGTAAAAGCGTGGAAATGTCAAACGCTTTGTTTCCAAATACTCAGCTAGAGCCTTCTCGCACACTGACAATCTGCAACACACAGACACGTGCAAATATAATTCGTTTCAGAATAATCCTTTATGGTGGAGTATTAAAGGGTGTTCACACTGATTTGCAATAAATGATAGTTTAACAATAACATTACCTTTGCTGAAGAGTCTCAAGTTGCTCCAAGAAGCCTGGCTGGTTAGTGACTTTTAT
The DNA here is from genome assembly GCA_032275025.1 of Enteromius treurensis. Lineage (NCBI taxonomy): Eukaryota > Metazoa > Chordata > Actinopteri > Cypriniformes > Cyprinidae > Enteromius > Enteromius treurensis. The sequence continues at coordinate 4,410,413 of JAUCMU010000104.1, forward strand.
CACATTATCAGTCTCCACGACAGTGGTCATTGAAGCCTGAAACAACATTCTTTGTTAAAACATTTATCTCCATGGCAATTATTTATCTCCGTGCATGTTCTCTCTCACAATACCTGGAAGTCCTGATGGATGCCCTGAAACTGCTCCGCATCATGGGCCAGCTGGCTCCGGATGTCCTCAGAGTTGGTGAAAATACTCTGGAGGTGAGCCCAGGTGCGCTGAACCGCCAACCACGTGCCAATGACCAGATCAGCCACCACCAGCTTCCGCTGCCAGCCGCTCACCTCCACCATGAAATACTCCACATACTTACTCATGAGAATATTCTGCAACTGAACCTGAGAAACACACACAACTGAATTTAACAGAATTCGCCTGAACTGATCCAAACTGGTCTGATTTGAACTTGACTGAACTAAACTGAACTGAGCCGAACAGATCAGATCATAATCAAAACGATCTGAATGGAGCTTAAAAATACTGATCGAGCAAACTGAACTAGACCGATCTGAGCTGATCATAGGCAAACTTAATTAGCCTGATCTGAACAGAACCGAACTAGCCTAAACAAAATCAATGTATATTTATGCCAAATTTGTGCTAAACACAGCTGATTGTAAGTTACCTGGTTGTCCTCCAGGGTTTCAATGAGGTTTTCATCCGCTTTAAGCAGAGGTGTTCCAGTACTTGTGTGCGTCTCATATGACAGAGACATCATGGACCACGTCTGCTTGATCTCACCCAGAATCTGCACACAACATTTTATCATGACCTAAAAACGCCTCTGAGAGTTTCTCTTATATGACGTAAATGTCCTTCCTGTACCTTCTCAATTCCCATTTCTTTGACTGCTTTGTCCACAATGTTCTTCACTTCCTCCTCCACACGGTGGAGCTGCAGCTCTAAGAGATCACCAAGTGTGGTGTTTTCATCCATCACAAAACTCACCTACAAGAACAAAATAAGGGGAATCCTCAATTACTTTAAATAGCAGGTAATGTCAGGTTACGGTTATGCTGTGCTGGTTTATGTTTGTTACCCCTGTTGTGCGCATGAGCTGTTGCCAGTGTCTTTCTCTGACGGCAGAGTTTTGAAGTTCGTTAACAGCTCTCAGTGATGTCAACAAATTCTTAACGATGGATTCCAGACCATTGTAGACGTCCCACGCACGCACCTCTTTATCCAGAGTCTTCATCTCCTACACAGACATACAGACACTTCAATTCTATGATAGTTCATCACAAAAATAAGGATAAACATACATTTACAAGGCCACATGTCATTTATTTTGCCTGATATTTTTCACAAACCTCATCCGGTTACTGCATTCCAATCTCATTTTGTGCATATGGTGAACGTTGAAGAAAGACAGAATTTTCGTATTTAAACGGTACCTTAGCAAACCTTCTGAGCTCCATATCCATCTGTTCCACATTGATTTCCTTCCATGGAGTCTTAGTCCAGTCTGAGATGCTGGACTACATCACGCATCGTTCCCAAGAGAATGCCAATCAGAGAAGAATATTGAGACAATTTTAGAAAGACCAAAACTAACTTTCAATTATTTTTTCTGTAGATCTTTTGTGATTACCTTAACAAACATCACCATATCCCAGACTGCTTTAACAAGGATAATGTCCGACCGACACTGTCGAAGTTGTTTGTAATCAGGGAAACTGACTTCGAACAGATTGGCTGTTTGTTGAAGCTTAGACATCTCATACTCTAAACGAGCCACTGTCCAATTCATCTGCACACAAACACAGATAAAAGACATGCATACATGCACTTTTAAACAAAGTAGGTAAGAATAAAACCTATTTAAAACATACATGCTCACTCAGGCAAAAAAGAATGATAAGAGCACCTTGTCGATGAGTTTGTATGGCTCCTGCAGGCTGATGAAGAAGATGGACTCAGCGCGGAACTGTTCCCTGAATTCATGCTGTTTAATCTAGAAAACAAACCACAGATGCTGAGCAACATCTCAACAACAGGATTTTTCCTACTTGCTTTGACAAAAATTGGTCCTAAAATAAATACTTTCTTTTAGATTTTTACATTCATAAAATAATATAATAAATATATTTTATTGGTCAAATACAAATCTTTGTATGTGTTTATGAATAAAAAAAACTGGAAATTATAATGTAAAAAAAAAAACTGGATTGCTCATTGATGCAAGCTTAAACCCCGTATCATTCTGATGATTTTGAATTCTTTTCTTTTTACAGTTTTTATCGATTTCAGCCCCTCACCTCAAACTGAACACACTTCCTGCGGATGACAGCAACTTCATTGGCCTGGAGAGGAGCAACCTCATGTTTTACTGTAAATGCCACCTTCTTGAGATTCTTCCATTTCTCTGGTAAGGACTGTGAAACCACACAGGTATGTGAGGCGGTAGAGTGGGTAGAAAAGTAGCAGAATCAGATGCATGTAAGTGAAGTTACCTCCAACAGTATGTAAACATTCTCAGGTAGCTGTTGGTTGTAGGTTTTGAGCAGGTTTGAGGTGGCTTTGAGGGGTTTGAAATGCTGCTCTGTGCTCAGCTGACGGTCTCTAATGGCCATCAGGTGACCCATGATGTCCACCAGTTTGCCATAATCCCCATCGGTTACAGTCCTCGCCAACCCAATCTCTGTATTCTCAATAAATGATCCCAGCTCTTTAACACTGAGACAGAGAAAGAGGTGATTAGTCATCATAGTCATGCTACATTAATATAACTGTTTTACCTGAAAAATGCATGCACTAGTTTTATTTAACAGGGAGATTTAGAGAATTTCAGTCAGCTGTAGGGTAATGTGAGTAAATATTACCTGGCAATAACGTGGTTCAGTAAGTGTTCCTTAAACATCCAGCTCCATTTCTTAATGATGTTCATCAGAGATATTTTGAAAGGTTTTATATCCACCTGAAACCAGCCACAGAATACTCTCTTCTCCTCTAACATGCATACCTTCTCGTACAGATCCTCATACTCACTGATCTAATGAGAAATGATCAGTGAGAGACAGAGAGGGGAAAAAAGTGAGAAATTATACTACATCCAGTGATCTTTGCATTATTGTGTAATTTGTTGTGCAAAGAAAATGAGGTATTTTCCCATTTTCGTCCAACATTTAAAAAAAAAAGGTAATTGTGAGATTAAACATATAAAGTCAAATTGTCATGAAGTTGCATTAATAAAATATTTACTAAATCTTAAATATTTACAATATACAATTACCTATTTTATATTCTGAGATGAAAATGGGCTTTTATTGTCATGTATTTAAATCCCGACAAAAGAACACAAAACTAGTCTTAAGTCGCTGGCGTATATTTGAAACAATAGCCAAAAATACAATGTAATGGTCCAAATACATTTTTCTTTTATGCCAAAAATCATTAGGATATTAAGAAAAGATCATGTTCCATAAAGATATTTTTGTAAATTCCCTACCGTAATTTTTGATCATAATATGCAGTAATATGCATTGCTAGGAACTTCAGTTGGACAGCTTCAAAGGGGTCATACGGTGGTACATGCACTTTTACAAGCTGTTTGGACTGAAATGTTTGTTGGGAGAGTGTGTGTACACAACCACCCTGCAATGATAAAGATCCACCAGTAGTTTTCTTCTAATTTAATAAAAATAAGTTGCCCCTTCTGAAATCAAGCCATTCTCAAATGCATGTCTGTGTGGCGTCACACCGACAGAGGCCACACCCACCACAGATGATTGACAGCAGCGTGTCACACAGACTGAACTGGTGTCTTACCTCAGACCCGCCCTCAGTGAGCCGTCATCAGACCGAGACGCAGAGACACAGTGGCGGTTCTAAACAAATTTTACTAGGGGGGGCAAGAAGGGGCCAGTGT